>PVJD01001950.1:0-218708 GCA_004026545.1 Mormoops blainvillei | reverse complement strand
GCCCATGCACTTGTTGCAGAAACAGCCAAGGTAGGCAAGAACCTTATTAAGTTTCATTTAAAAAAAAAATTAGTTGAAGGATGCTCCGTAAGAAGACTTGGGGTGGGGGGAGGGGAAGGGACAAAGTGAGGGGGGGAGATCGAGAAGGAAAAATGTTCCCCCACTTCATTACTTTCAGTATATAACTAGGGCCTTCTCACCGCTTCCCTTCTTCCCTCTTCTCTCACTGAGCTCCACGGCATCCCAGCAAAGGGGGAGGGGTGCGATGGGCGCTAAAATGGGCAGACCCGGCTTAAAGGGTGGTGGTGGGGCTTGCACTTGAAGGTTGTGATGTTATAAAACCTTCATTCTTCCAGCCAAGAAACCACAGGACCCTAGGGATGTGCCTTTTGGGGTTTTTGACATGATGCATATGTGTCTGTATATGCGCCTGTGGGCTCTTCGGGGGCTGGGTACCCCCCAGAAATTAAAGTGGCCACCCAGATGGGAGAATATGTGAGGGGGTAAACCTGCCCCTCCAGTCCCAACTTCAGTTTGGAAGACTGGGAAGTTGCTGCTGGCGGTCTGAAGAAATAGATATTAGAAAACAACACAAAACCACCCATTCACTGGCCGAGGCCGAGAGCACCTGGCGGGCAGCCTCTGGTCAGCACTGGGCCGGAGCATGTGCGCCTGCCATCCTTAGGTTAAAAGAAAATGACTTCTAGTTCCTCCGTGTGCTTTCGACTGGCCTGCTAGAGCCGGCTTTGTGGAAACTCTTCCCAGACTAGACGCGGCTTTGGCAAGTGAACATTTAAGTGTTGAAGTCGGTTGCTAACATGGCCTGGGCTGTCTTGTGAAGTGCATGGAAGTGATGCTTAGGAATGACGATCCAGGGATGGCTGAAGAGTTCTTTCAAAAAATGCCTTCCGAAAGCCGACTGGGTGCACTTTTGTAGCAGGCCTCGGGGCACAGTTTTAAGAAAGGAGTTTTCAGTTGTCCCAGTTGGTACCAACCTTCTGCATCATTAGCCATTTCAAGAAAGCAGCCCGGTCGCAGATGATGTGGTTTTGTGCCCACTGGAAGGGTAACAAGCCGAAGTACTCAGCGGTTAACTAGTTAACCAGCAGTCTTTGCTTCTCCCTGCCTGTTTTCCTGGTCCTCAGCCTGCTGGTTTCTGCAGATGGGTTGTAAGTTTTGGCTGTCAGGTACCTGGATTATGCTGAGAGTTTTAACTTTGCCAGGATAATTTTAGCACCCGAGGTTTCAACCTAGACATGTTTTAGTAGGGGCAGCGAGTAAACACTAGACAGTGTGGCTAACTAAAGTTGGTTAAGCTTTCTGCGGTTCTGTAGCCAGGCTTAATTCTAGTAGGGAAAAAAATGGGCTTAAAAATATTTTTCTACATATTACTGATGGACAGTGCTTTCTTTCTTTCCTTCCTGTCATCAGATTTCCAGATTGAGAATTTGATATTCGGCAGCTTGAGAGTAGAGTTAGTTGGGAATTAAATATTATTGCCACTTATCAAATGTTCCTAACTAGGCATTGGTTAAACAAATTAGCTATTATTTTTTCCCTGCTTCGAATCTGCGCCTGGTTGTTGCATATGCTGGGAAGATAAACAGAATCTTTATGCGTATTTATCCTGGGGTACTGGAATTAGTGACATGCTTACCCTCGAAGCCAAGAGCAGTCATTCAGTTGTTTTCTTTTTCCTCGTATTTACGAGATTTATTTTATTGTGTTGCTTTGACCATTAATCAAGTCAGCAGCTTTTTTCCTCTTCTTCTGGGATGTTCTTGTGGTAATAAAGGTTTGAAGGCCCATGAATCATAATTCATTCTTTTAAAAATATGGTGGTGATTGTCAAGATTTGATTTATAGGAATTGATACTGGGAGTGACACACCTCTTTGCGCCCCGCCCTTTTAGGCATGTCCATTTTTGCCAAAGATTTGTTGAGAAGCTAGCTTGACATCTCAAAAAAGAGCATTTCCCGTCTGCTTTATGGGCATGAGAAGATTAATTTTACAGGTTCCATAGTAAACATGAGTCTTTTCACAGCTTGGTAAGCAGGCTTCCACATAGCAGGCATGTGTTAATATCACATAGCATTTTTGTGAGCTTGCTGTGAAAACAGTTGTTTTATGAACTGTGTGGAAAGTACTCAGTTTTGCTTCCTTTAACCCGCTTGGGCCTGTGGTTTTTGTTGAGGTAGGAGCATTAATTATAAATGAGGGGACTGCTGCTTATATAATAAAATGTGTGGTTACAAAAACAAAGCTTACTTATAATATTCTCTCCCTTGCCCTTTGATGGCTGGGTTGGTCACAGTAATCAAAAACATTTTTTGGGGAAAGTATAAGGATTCTCTATAAAGTTGATTAATCAGAAAGCGTTAACATTGTTTTGCATTCAGTAGTTGGCTCAAGTTTACAGTATTTGTAAAGTGACAGAACTTTTAAAGGTGGTTTGGTGGTCAGAGCAGGGGGAAAATGTCACCGAGAAGTGGCGAGGTGGGTGGTGGGTGGGTGGAGTACCAGTTTCTAGCATTTCTGGGCTTCGGATATTTTTAATAAAAAAGCACAGTTTGATCCATGAGTTCCATCCATGTCTGAAATTCTATGACTCGGTCTTGCGGAGAGAGATCTCCAGAGGTCTCGAATGTGTCTTCCTGGGCCAACGGCCAAATTGCTTCATGGACTTGGGCAAGTTGATTAACTTCTGTTTTTGTCTTCTCACGGAGAGAGTGGATTTGTACCATGGCATTCCAGAAAAGACTTTAGAGTGACCTGGTAATCTTGACCGTCATAGCAAGGAAATACTTGTGAAAGCCTGCCACTGTCTTAGAAAAAAAAAGTGCATGGTTGAAACCCAATTATATGTGCTAACAGGGAGTGGCCCGTAATCCCAGGCACCAAAAATGATTTCAGTTCGCTTTGGAAGTTTCCCCTGCAGCCAGCTGGTTCACCTGTCTGATTGTGCTTGGTCAAGCCTAAGGTTAATTGAGCAGTGCTGGAAAGCCTAGTGTGGCTTTACCCATTTTCTGTGAAAAAATTCACACGTGGGTAATTGGAATTTGCTTGTATATTTGCCATTGGGTTAATGGTAATGAAATTGTATTATTGTCGCCTCTGGGATATCTCATATTTCACTGTGGGCATTTTTGGGGGGAAAAACTCTTGATGTTTGTGTTGACTTTGAACATTGCCGTGTAAAGTAAGGGTCCAGACAAGTGGCTCAGACCCCAGGCGGTACAAATTGGTGCTGACCGTCCTGCTCTAAGAGCAGTCGAATTCAGCTCATTTTATTTCTAACTTCATAAAACTGTGTAATTTAGGGAAGAAAGAGGATTAGAATCAGCTGGGATCTTGTGGATTAGTAGTAATATTTCTGAATTTGCATGTTTAAGGCGCACCAATAAAATAAAGGGGAAATTAAACAGTTGCTTTCTTTTGTGGGGAGAGGGTGGCAAGAGCGGCTGGATCTTGTTCTTGGCATGCTTTTCAACAATGGCACTGTGGCATTTTGAGGAATAGTGTAGGCTTGATAACAGTTTGATTCCACGGCTCTCTTAATCTTTTTTTCTTTTTTTTCCATGGGTTAAATAAAATACACAACAAAAAGCCCTGTGATGTTTTAGAAGAATTTTCAAGTTCTCTGGGCATCTGCTTATAGGGTCTACTGGTTAATTTGGGTTTACTGAAGAAATGGATGTGTTTTGCTTTTCCCTTATGGAAGACAACAAGCTGAGAATGGGTAGGACGTGCTGAACTCTTGGGCTTTTGGTTCGGGAATATTAACTCCCCCTTTTTTTTTGGAGAGAGGAAGGGGGATAAAGAACTTGTGTGCCTAAGTGGCAGTGATAACTCTAGGCTCATAGATGGTAACAGTCATTTTCATGCCATGAGTGGCCCTGGTTTGTTCATTCGTGCATCTGGCAACTACTTATTGGGCACCCACTGTTTGCTAGGCACTGAGGTTAGGCTCTGGGAATATGTTGATAATTCATACAGGCATGATCATCTCCCTCTGCGTATCTCCACCCCAACCCTAGTTTACAGACCAGAAGGGAGGTTGACATGTAAAGAAGTATATGTTGCAAAATGTGATCGGTGCTCTGATGAAACCCCAGGGAGCAGTGACCAGGACTTACTTAGCTAAAGCAGCTTAGAAAAGCCTCTCTGGGCATTGGCGGGTGGGGCGAAACAGAGGGCACCAGGCAGAGGAGAGCCTTGGTGGAAGCACTTTGGCTTTGGGGGCAACTGAAAAGATGCAAAGATGGACAACAGGGAGGGAGAGAGGGCACAGGAGATGATGGATCGTGCAGGGCTCCGAGGGCCTTGAAAAGGCTTGGGTTTCATCTGAAGTGTAGCAGCAAACCCTTGGAACTGCGGTGAGAAGTGACAGCCCCCTAACTAATGCATTGGTGGAGAACGGCAGGTGTGGAATTGGGGAGCACAGTAATGTGGCAATTGGAGCTGGCCAGGTGAGGAGGTGACAGAAGGTGAATGGAGGGAAGCAGGTGGGTGGGAAACGAACATTAGAGGTAGAATGGGTGGGGCGTGGTGATGGATTTGGTGGGGGGTAGCGGGGAGGACTCTAGGATAACAGGTTTCTGGCTTGAGCAGTTGGGTAGGTGGGTGGTGCTCTTTGCTGAGATGGGGAAGAGGGAGAGGGAAGGGAGAAGAATCACCGTCACCACCGTTTCATCTTGGGCTCCGTTGAATTTTGGGGGCCTGTTTGACTCAACACGGGGATGATAAGCAAGGATCCTGATACAGCACCCAGCATTCGGTGCCAGAGGACTGGGGAGCAAGAGATGAAAACGTGGGAATCGTCAGCCAGGGTTAGTATTTTAATCCAGGAGACCGGAGGACATGTCCTAAGGAGCCTGGAGGGAAAAGGCAGTGTGTATGTGGGGGTGTGCGATAAGGCCAGAAAAATCACCAATGGATTTGGCAAAATGGAAGTCACTGGCAACTTTGGGAAAAAACCGTTTCGGTGGAGCAGTGGTTGGGTAGGAGCAAGATTGGAGGACGCTGGCAGGTAAGGAACCGGTAGCAGTATGTGTAGACAGCTTTTGGGCGAAGCCTGCCCAAGAAAGGCCAGCAGAGGAGTGGAACAGGAGCTGGAAAGATCTGTGGTAAAGGGAAGGGTCTTTTGGGGTGCTGGTGGTACATTCGTGTGTTGATGCGAAAGATCAGTGGAGAGCTAGTGGTTGACAAGAGCAGTGGGTTGGGTCACCTGAATAAAAGCCCTTGAGAAGATCTGGCCTTTCCTGGAGGAGGGACACTTCTTCCTTGTGTCCAGAGTGCAGGTGCAGGTGAGGGGAAGGTGAGGGAACCATGCCCGGGCCCTGAGCTGCTCTGCCTCTGAGGCCACGCCCTCCTTGGGAACCACGCTGGGCCCAGGATTTGACTCCAACTGGAGACTGCAAGGGTTAAGACTGCATCAGAAAATTGTACTGCATTTTTTTGAACATTTGACTGCATTACTGAGCAGTACAGAGGGAAGAGCAGATTCTTTCGCTTGGGAAAAAGAGTCTTCAGTTAAAGTAATTTGGGCCTTACATTAGATTTATTTGAAAACTATGATTGGAAAAAGACATCTGTGATTTTCAGCCTCGTTCAAGAGTTGGTAGGCACTGTATCATATGTTTTGAACAAGAAGCTCCAGAAAAAAGGCAAAGGTCTGCCTCTGCTTCAGGCTGCCTTTCACAAAAATATGCCACAGACTGCCAGCCTCCGTGGCCAGCCCTGGGGTTTGCATGGGAGGTGGGTGAGTGAGGAGAGAGTCAGAAAAGCTGGGTTGGGGTCCAGCTCTGTCTTTGGCTCTGGACAAGTCAGCCTCTGAGCCTGTCTCCACATCTGCAAAAAGAGAGGGATAGCATCTGTCGCCTCTCTACTTAGACTGGTGAGGATGGAATCAGATAATGTACGCAAAGTGCTATGTAAACTGTAATAGGCAGCAGCGAGGTGAATTGATCTTCAGCCAGATCTCATTTTCAGATATAAAAACCTGACAACCAATGAAACACTTCCCTTAATTTCCCAAAGCTTCTACTAAAAACTCTTCACTGTGTCCACTCCCACCGATGCTCCCTCCTCGAAGCCGCATTCTGTTTGGGGTTTCCAAGTTCTCTGTGACCCCTTTAGGGAAACTGATCTTCCTCTTGGAAGGCAGGCATCAGAATGTTGGCTGTGAAAGGCTAGTCAGTAGAGGTTCGAACTCTGATTCCATATTTAGGATTTGAGAACTGTCCACCCAAAGGGCCAAACAAACTTGATTTGTGAACTGGGTGCAGGAGGACCTCGAACCTACCCAAGAAACAGACTGTGGTGCCCCCCTCCTTCGTCTTAGCAGTCTTCATTTGCAGTCAGAGTTGTTTTGCGAACGAAGACTTGTGTGAAACTGCGTCTACTTAAAAACAGTTCTTTAGTCCTTAGTCTGACTGTGTATGCTGGTAAGTCATTTCCAGTTTTAAAAAAATCCTACGATGTTAACTAATTGGACCCCTGGCATCTGCTTCGTAGAGTGAGGCTCTTTTTCTTCCTTTCTCCATTAATTTTTATCACGAAAAATCTTTAAACATATGCAGAAGTAGGCAAAATGGTATGATGAACTCCCTTGCACCCCTCGCCTAGATTCGGTGGTCAGATTTTGCACACCTGTGGATAATGAGGCTTCTTGTATTTGTGTAATAAATACAAGTCGTCAGTTTTGAGAGATCAGTGGAACCGATATCAACCTGGTTTCATAGAGAGGGGAAAATAATCAACAAAAAATCAGAGAGGGAGGAAATGGATGCCGTCATTTAAATAACTAGTGTTTACCTAGCATTTTTTTGGTCCAAGGCCTCTTTGGCTTATCCTATTTTATCTGTCTTGCAACAACCATAGGAGGTAGGTATTCTCATTTTACAGCTGGGAAAAGCGAGGCTCAAGAAGTAGAACTGAAAAAATACGAATAAGTTATTAACCTGGAGTCACATGACCAGCCAGCATTCAAAGCCCAGGTTTAAGGCCAGAATTTGAATGGCCTGCAAATTTCGTCGCACTCTCAAACAGACAGTGCTATACAGTATTAAATAAGAATGCAAAAGGTCATGGAAACCAAAACGTTCATCTGGGAATTTCAGGCTTATAGCTCCAGTGACCTTAGTTGGAAATTCTCAGATGATTTAAGCATGATTTGGGCATTACATTTTTAAAAACTTGAGTCGTCTGGCTCATTCTGGAGCACACAGCTTTAAGCCTGACTCATAATTAAAGCCAAAACTTGACTTTAACAAATCGCATGGCTATTCTCCATCCGCCTCCTGCTCTCAGCCCAGTCCCTCTGTGGGGCCCCTCGGTGGAGGAGCCAGGACAACCCGTGGTCATTTCTAGATAGTGTGGTCTTCAGTCTCCAGTCTCCGGCTTTGGACATAACTGGCCTGAGCGTTTTGCTACCTCGGAAAGCTTCTGGAGGGCCCCCCCGGGGTCTGTGTCATAACAAAGGCTACTCTGAGGGCCTCTCCTCGTCTTTGGGAAATTGCCTGCAACCTAACTTCTTTGAAAGATTTTTTAACAGGAAGAGGGAAAAAAAGATGGATTTGATGCCAGGGAGTTTTAATTCCCTCTGTTGTCATCACAATGGGAGATACCAAGCTCCCTTAAAATTTAACTGAAGGATACCAGTAATTGCTGTTTGTCAAGTCCTGGGACTTGTTCACTTTCCTTTTTTAACTGGGTGAACACTTGCTAGCCAAGGGGTTTTCATGGGGAGCCGCAGTAGGCAGGACATCTAGGGGCCTCTTTCCTTTTGAAGAGTCTGAGCTTCTTTAGAAACCAGTATGGAAGTCAAACAGCTTCACCTCGCTGACACTCATTCCTGACGTCCTTCTTGAGGGCTGGCTCTGCGTGCCGGCCTGTGGGTTAGGACTATGGGGTGGGCTGGAGGGGGTGCAGTTGGGCTCCTGAAACCCTTGGTGCTGTTGTCATACTTAGCACTAGGTGTGTCTTCCACCCCCTCTAGACTGCCCTGGGGAGAGCAGAACTGGGTCATTCATTTGTGTACCCCCAACCCCCAGCACAGAGCCCGGCATCAGTTAGTACGCGTAAATGTTGATTTATTTAAGAATCAGCTGCTTTTGTTTGTTTGTTTTTGTTTTGCCTTTGGTTTTCTCCCTACTGGTTCTTTGTTGGAGGAGAAATCCAGGCCTCTCTGCCACCAGAGTCCGTTCCTGCAGCTGCTGAAGGAGACCAGACTAGAGAAATGTTTCCTTCCTTCTTGCTTTCTTGGCCTCACTGCCTTTTAGCTGGGTTGGTTTAACTGAGCTCTCAAATGCAAATGCAGCTCCATCCCCCATCCCTTTTAATAAGTGACATTTTGTTAAATCAGTTATTCAAGACCTTATCTATATTTCTGTCTGTGCTGGCTTAGTCAAAATAGGAAAGAGAGTGAATATTAGATTTCTTCACCCGCCCCCTCCTCCCTCCCCTTTGAGCAACTCTACATAAGATTTCTGATAGGGGAGGGGTGCTCTGTCCTTGAAGAAGTAAATGCTGCGTGCAGAAAAAATGTGGAGGGCTTTGACTTGTAGCGAATGCTGTTTTTCAGCAGCTGTGATTTTTCCATTTTTCTTTTTCTTTCTGTTTTGATTAGTGGAACTCATTGTGCTCCAGGGTTGGGAATTGCATGGGGGGAGGGCGTGGAGAGAACAGCTTTTACTGGGAGAGCTCGAGTTGGGGAGGAGGAAGGGGAGAAGGCATTTATTGAAAATATATGTCTACTTCTGCTATGATAAAGCGGAGGGCATGTAAAAATGCAAGGGGGAAATCATTATTGTGGTAATGTAGGCAGAGCACTGCTTTCTCATTAACGGAGCTTAGCCCACGTGGAGGAGGAGGCTGCCTGGCTGCTTTGAGAGTTGAGGTGTTCAATAATAGCGGAAACTCGGGGGATTGTCTCCATCCCCCCCGCTCACCCCCTCCAGCTGCCTTCTCCTTTCTTTCTCCCATCAGTTTCTCGCCTTTTCATAGCGGCTTGTTGGATTTCATGGGCTCCCTCCTCACCCTTGCCACCCCCCAAATGCTGTAAGGACTGTTTAATTTTTAAAGTTAGAAGGAAATAAAATAAATTTTCTCCTGGGAACTCGAGAAGAATTTTGGCAACACAGGGCGAGTCAGAGATTGGGTTATATCCCCTGCACCCAGAGAGCACCAAGAATGGGCTATTTAGGGGCGCAGGAATTTGCATATGCTGTGGGGGTATCCAAATGAGGGTTTCAAATCTCGTACTACTGTTTACAGAGAGCTTACTGTGTACCTGGCCTTGTGCAGACGCGTCAGTCATTCAGCCTCCCAGCAATGGTAAGAGGCAGATGTGATGCCCACTTTTCCCTTGAGAAAACTGGGGCTCAGGGCGTTCCAGCGCCCAGCTGAAGAATGCGCGGGTGCTGAGTTGTGGAGCTTGGTCTAACTCTAAAGACTGGTCCTGAGCCTATGCTGCCTTTAAAAACTGGCAAGTCACTTCCCCTGTTCAGACCTCTAGATTCTAGGAACCTGGGCAGAATAGAGCCGCTGCAAGGCCTGCTGTGGACAGTTACGGGCCGAGTGCGCAGAATGTTCCTGAGGACTCACCCTGAGCTGTCCTTCTAAGGAAGGTCAAGGTTAGGGACTCACACCTTTGTTAGAAGAGGTGAGTGCCCCGCTCCCTTCTCTACTAGGCTCCTCTGACTCTGTTGACAAATTGTTCATCGAGCATTTATCCAGTGCCTCCCATGTGCCAAGATTGTACCGGTGGCTGGAAATACCAGGAGAAATAAGAGGCAGAGCTCAGAGGCTAGGGGAAGATGGCTATGAGAACATATAAATATGACACGTGGTGATGCCCGCCTAGGAAAATACAACATTTCAGAAGCAATAAGGGCGAGAGACTGTGTAGAGCAGCCGGGGAAGTCTTCGTAGAGAAGTGGAACACGGCAGCCCGGTGTGGGTTCAGAGGAGGCTTGCCCGGTAGACTGGGGAGGGGACGGCCGACAGCATGGTGAGCACAGAAAGCCACGTGCAGCCTGGCCTGACTGAAACATCACTTCAAAGCTTATGTCTCTAACTTCATTTCCTCTCACATTTGGTTTGATGCTCTAGAACTGTGCTGTCCAATATGGCAACCGTTAGCCATGCATGGCTATTTAAATATAAATTAACTAGAAATTAAGTAAAATGGACAGTTAAGCTCCCCAGTTGCACTAGCCACATGTCAAGTGCTCAGGAGCCACATGTGGCTAGGGACTGCCATATTGGAAAGCATATACAACATTCCCATTTGTGCAGAAAGTTCGGTTAGCTAGTGCTGCTCAAAAACTTCACTCCTAGGTTTCTTTGGCATGGAATCTTCTGTCCTTTCCCCTCACCTGGCTTACTTCTACTTTCTCCTGAGGCTTGTCCTAAACACCCCAGCCCGGGCTTCCTTCCCACTGTCCCTCTGCATTGCAATAGTCCCTCTCTGTGTCTCTCTCCCCAACAGAACTTTTAGCTTCTTAAGGGGATAAGTAAGGTCTTGTTCATCCTTGTGCCATGTCCTGTTTATCGTTGTGTCCCCAGTACCCAACTGGGCCTTGGCACATAGGAAGTTCTCAGTGACAGTTACAGGTGAGGGGTCTGGAGAGGTAAGCAGGGGTTGGGCAGGGAGGAGCCGGTGCCACGTTACAGAGTTTGGTCTTAACCCCGTAGGCATTGGAAGTCACTGAGGGGTTTTAGTTGGGAGGGGTGTGTGGGAGAATGGGGTCAAGTCAGATTTATGTATTAGGAAGATTACTCCGAGAGGCGTGGAGGGCAGGCTAGCGTGGCCGAGCTTGTAGGTCAAGAGATCAGTAAGGCAAGTGCTAGAAACACAAGGACAAGAGGGCTGAGGGTCTGGACGCTGTGGCTGTGGCAGTGATGTGTGGCAGTGATGTCGAAAGAGTAGCATCACCATCTTGCCAAGTCAGGACCTTCTTCCATTTCTCTCCATTTTGGATGCTTTGCGGTTTCTAAGGGCAACTGTGGAAAGAATTCTCTTTCACTTCTTCCGGGTCCCTCAGCCCCGTTGCTGTTTGAGGTCCCGGGCCAGCGCTCTGTAACCACCCCTTTCCACTCTCTGTTGGTATGCTACCCTCCTGCCCGCTCATTCCCTCCCTCTCTCTGCTTACCTGTTCGTTTCCCTTCAGGGTCCGTCTTACTCTGTGTGGGTACTTAGGATGGAATCTGAGCCGAGGCTGGGTTTCACTCAGCCTTTTGTCTTTGTCAGCCTGTGCCAGGTTCCTCTCAGAGGACACTTTTGGGGGCTTAAAGTTAAGAAGCTTATAGAATTTTGAAGAGGAGCCTGAGAAGTAATGCGATCAATGTAGACTCTTTGAGATAGTTAAGAAGGGACCAGGATGGCAAAATTTAGAGAAGCAAAAGAGGCTGATTTTCTTCGGGAAGGTGAGACAATGTGCCCTGGCCATGGTGACCTCACATTGTGCATGTTTGAGGGTAAAATACACTTCAAAGTATAGCAGCTACCTGCCAGGTGCAGAGATGTACCATCATTTTACATACAGGGATGGGCTAATAATAGTAAATAATACAACTAATTAATAAATAATAATACAAGAATAAACTCTGTTTCGCGTGTGCACAGCTGTAAACTTACTTTTGCCCACCCCTGTATTTTACCTCATTTAATCCTGAAAGCAAGTCCATGAATGAGGCATTACTGTCCCCGTCATACAGGTGAGGATGAAGAGGTTTACTCAAGATCTCATGGCTAGTAAATTGCAGAGCGGCGATTTAAACCCAGGAACCGGACCTGGGTGACTGTAAACAGCTGGGGCTTTTCCCCCTTTCTTATCCTGCCTCCCATTTAGCCTTGCCAGTCAGCATGGCCTGAATTTTGTTCAGAAACACGGCTCTTATAAAGTGGTTAAGAGGACCCCACCGACCCTCTGGCACTGTTACTGGGCAGTGGTCGAATTCTCAGAGCTGCTTCTTCCTTATCTTCCATTCCTTTGCTTTCTTTACGAGCTGAAAAACTTTATTTTGAAAGGGAAAGGAGATAAAAGATGCAAAAATGCTTTGAGAACTATAAAGCCATATTCTTTACTCTTCTGCATGGTTGTTTTTTGAAGGAGTGAAGTTCTGTAAGGGCTGGGTCCCGGTGCTGTGTTTGCATTTCGGGCAGGATGTATGTGTAGGTCACACGGTCACCATTGTTCATTTCCAGAAGCGCTTGGGCCTGAACGTGCTCTCAACCCCACTCCACTTGTTCTGCATGATTTGGAGGAGTGGTTGGTGGCTGGGCTGCATGGTGGGTAGGCCTCTGACCAGAGATGGAGGACCTTGGGAAAGTCACTTCATGACCTTGGTCATGACCTTGGGAAAGTCACTTCACCTTCCTAAGCCTCTTTCCTGAAATGGTCACATGTACTAGGATAGGTCATTGGGAAGATTAATGGCAGAATATACCTAAAAATCAGCACTTTGTAAGCCAGATGGTGACATGGGTTCGTGGAATGGAAGTCGTGGACTCCACAGTCTTTTGAGCAGACTCTTGGCCCATCCCCTTTCCCTGGTCGGCATGTCATGGCTGAGATTTACACAGTGTTCTCTCCTGCTTTTAAGGCCTGGCGGAGACATGATTCAAAACTTCATTAGAGCTAAGACTTTTTTTTCACTGAAATTATGTAAATGGTGAGAGAAGTTCATAAAACTTTCCTTTGGGGAGGGAGACTTCAAATAGTGCACGGTAATTATAGAGAATTTGGAAAATATTGACAGGTATAAGGAAGAAAATAAAAATAGTCTTTAATTCCTAACACTTTAATAATTTCCTTCCAGAATTTTTTCTAGGGAGTATAGTTTGGAGTCAGTCTGCCAGGGTTTGGATACAGGAGCCTTCACTCACTGGAAATGCTAACGCTGCCCTGTAGTGCTGGGTGGGATGAAATGAGATGATGCAGGTAAAACATTGGGGAGCACCCTGGAGATAGTAAATTCTCAACAAACATTTGCTATGATATTATGCTTTAATATTGTATTAGGGTTATTTTGAATGTGCTGTAATATAGTGCTCATTAAATGTTCCTTAGAAACTATTTTTCTGCCCTGGCTGGTGTGGCTCAGTGAATTGAGTGCCGGCCTGTGATCCAAAGGCTCGCGGGTTCAATTCACAGGCAGGGCACATGCCTGGGTTGCAGGCCAGGTCCCCAGTGTGGGGGTGCATGAGAGGCAACCACCCATTGATGTTTCTCTACCCCTGTTTCTCCCTCCTTTCCTCGCTGTCTAAAAGTAAGTAAGTAAATAAATAAATAAGAAAAGAAACTATTTTTCTTAAATAGTTGTTTAGCATCCTCTCAAACAGATTCTATGTTTAATAAGTATTTGTGGAGCACCTACTGTGTACCAGATACTGGATCCCATAATTTATTTAGTCTCTGTTTGAAATTTAGCTTATCATTTTTGACTATTATAAATAATACTTTGATGAACATTCAGGTACATCAGTCTTTGATCATATCTTAAATTATTTTCTTCAGATAAATTCCTGGAAAGGAGAGAATTACTATGTTAAAGAGAGGAGGCATTTTTAAGGTTCTTGATAATATTTCCTAATTGTTCCCCATGAAGTTGAAAAATTAATTTGTATTCGCACTAGGAGCATTTGAGACTACTCACCTCACTTCATCGGCCCTAATATCATTGTTTCTCAAAAATGGTAATTCTTTTTCAAAAGTATATATTTTTAAGATTTTATTTATTTATTTTTAGAGGGAGAGGAAGGGAGGAAAAAGAGATGGAGAGAAACATCAATGTGTGGTTGCCTCTCACACACCCCACAGCCCGCAACCCAGGCATGTGCCCTGACTGGGAATTGAACCTGCGACCCCGTGGTTTGCAGGCTGGCACTCAATCCTCTGAACCACACCAGCCGGGGCCACAAGTAGTAGTTTTTGTGTCATGTGGATTACCTTCTAAACAAGACACATTAGCCCTGGCCGGTGTGGCTCAGTTGGCAAACTGAAGGGTCACAGGTTTGGGGCACATGCCTTGGTTGCAGGTTTGGTCCCTGACTGACATTTCTCTCCCTCTCTTTTTCTCCTTCCTTTCCCTCTCTGTAGAATCAATAAAAATTTAAAAAATAAGACGCGTTACTTCTCTGGGCCTCCATTTTTTCTTGCTGCAAGGTGGAATGCAAATGTCTCTTGCATGAAGACTGTTATTTGTTAATTTAACAAGGTCTTTGGATTTCTCTTACGAAAAGACTATGCAGATGACCTGAATTACTATCAGAGGTGATTCTTTCTGTCGATTTAGAATTTCCTCATGTTTCTGGAAAGATGACTTAAGGAGTGCTTCTCTCACACCAAACGCAGGGTGAGCGAGCCTCCAGTCCCTGTCTGGGGCACAGGATGTGTCTAATACCTGGGCTGTCTGTGTTGGCAGACGAAAGCATTCTTCACTCGTACGAACAAATGTTGCCTATAATTGGCTGCAGAATTATAGGTTCTCTGTCCAATTTTCTAGGAATTTGTTCTTTTTGAAACTTTATGGGAAAATGAAGGCTACTTTCAGCTCCCTCAGGTATAAGACAATATTGTCGTAGTTTTATATGAAATTAAATACTGAGAAAAAAAGTTGTTCTACTAAAAATTCGGAGGAGTATAAAGAAAATGAACACTAGTCATCATTTTATCAACTTGATAGAACCTCTGCTTTAAAAAGTGGTGTGTTTCTTTTTTGTATTTAAAAAAACGAATATATATATATATATATTTTGCATAGTTGGATGCTTTGTGTAGTTTTATATTTTGTTTTTTAGAGCCTACCTTAAATTAATACTTTAACCATTTCGTGGACAATGCAAGCTTCTTACAGCACTTAGACTCCTTTTATGTCCTAATGCCTTTTGAGGGCTTGGATTTTAATTCTCTCTCCCTATGCAGGGTGGAACAAAACTAGGTTTACAGTTGTGAGTACACAAAACAGAGTTTATTCTTGTATTATTTATTAATTATTACATTATTTTCCACACAAACAACTGTAAACTTCCTTTTGCCCCACCCTGTTTATTAAATCCCATAAGACATTGTTTTAAAAAAGTCAGCCATAACTTAGATTAATCCACATATTTACTGTTTTTGATGCTCTTTATTTCTTCCTATGCAACCAGTGCTCAGCTCTTCTCTCAGATTGATCACCTTCTATCTGAAGAACCCTGTTCAGTTTTCTGTGTGTGTGTGTGTGTGTGTGTGTGTGTCTGTGTGTGGTGGAGGGTGTCTACTGGTGTCACTGTTCACTCAGTTTGTGTTTGAACACCTTCATATTTGGAGGATATTTTCACTGGGTAGAGAATTCTAGCTTGTCTTTCTTTTTTATTTAATCCTTTAAAGATACTCCATTGTCTTCTGGCATCCTTCATGTCTGTTGAAAAGCCGTCGGTCAGTTTTATTATAGTTCCTTTGAAAGTAACATATTTGTTCTGTGTAGCTTTGTTTTTTAGTAGTTTTACTGTGATGTGCATGAGTGTGGTTCTCTTTGTATGTATTCTCCAGGGAGTTTGGAGAGCTTCCAGAATGCATGGCTTGATTTGATTTTTTTTTTGTCAGTTTTAGAAAATTCTTGGGTAATGCTTTTCAAATACTGCTTTTGCCCCATTATTTCCCTCCTCTTCTTAGATTCCTACTCGTGGTAGACCCTTTCATGGTATCCTGCATGTCTCTGAAGCTCATTTTTGCATTTTCTGTGCTTCAGTATGAAAGCTTTTTCCTACTGACTTATCCTCTAGTTCCCCAGACATCCTGTCTACTGTTTCTTGTTGGTTGTCAAACCCATGTATTCAATTCTTTTTATTTTTTATTTATTTAAAAATTAAAAAATTTTTATTTACTTATTTCATAGAAAGGGGAAGAAAGAGAAAGAGAGGGTGAGAAACATCGATGTGCGAGAGAAACACCGATCGGTTGCCACTCACACCCCCCCCAACCAGGGGGGACCTGACCTGCCACCTAGGCATGTGCCCTGACAGGGAATTGAGCTGGTGACCTTCTGGTTCGGAGGCTGGCTCTCAACCTGCTGAGCCATACCAGCCAGGGCTTATTTTTTTTAACTGAAAAAAATTTTTATTTATTTTTAGAGAATGGGGAAGGAAGGGAGAAAGGAAGGGAAAGAAACATCGATGTGTGAGAGAAACATTGATCAGTCGCTCTCCTACTCCTCCGGTGGGGGACCTGGCCTACGGCCCAATCATGCGCCCTAACCAGGAGCCAAACTGGTGACCTTTTGCTTTGCAGGATGACACCCAACCCACTGAGTCAAGCTAGTCAGGCCTATGTATTCAATATGTAATTAAAAATAAATTGCAAATATTTATATTTAAAATACAGAACATTTATATATTTATATTTATAATAAAGTTTTTGAGTGGGTGGTTTTTCTTTTTTGAGTTTGTTTTATTTTTAAAGTTTATTTTAAATTATGTTTGACATACAATATTATAATAGTTTCAAGTGTGCAATATAGTGATTAGATATTTGTATAACTTACAAAGTGATCACCATGATAAGTCTAGTACGGACCTGACACCATACATAGTTATCAAAAGTTATCGACTATATTCTCTATGTTGAACTTTACATCCCCATGACTCACTCTATAACTGCAGTTTGTACTTAATCTCCTTTACTGTTTTTGCCAGTCCCCCCACCCCCTCCCATCTGGCAACTATCAATTTGTTCTCTGTGTTTATGAGTTTATTATTTTTTTTCACTTATTTTGTGTTTTAGATTCCTAAGTGAAATAATATGGCGTTTGTCTTCCTGTCTGATGAGTTTCACTTATCATAAAGCCCTCTAGCGCCATCCATATCACAAAGGGCAACGTTTCATTCTTTCTTATGGCTGAGTGTTACTTCATTGTGTATATGTACCACATCTTATTTATCCATCCCTCTATCAAGGGGATAGTTTCTCATGATTGTGTTTTTCTCAGTGTGCCTTTTTACCTATTTGCTGGCAAACTTGGTCATTTTTTTAAAGAAATATTTTATTTATTTATTTTCAGAGAGAGAGGAAGAGAGGGAGAAGGACAGGGAGAGGAACATCGATCAGCTGTCTTTTTCGCACCCCCAACTGGGGATCTGACCTACAACCCTGGCATATGCCTTGACTGGGAATCAAACCAGTGATCTTTCACGTGGAGGGTTATCAGTGGAGAGGGGGAGGGGGAGGAGGGCGAATGGGGTTAAAGGTACAGGAAACAAGACACCTAAATGGTAAGCACAAAATAGACAGGGGGAGGTTAAGACTAGTATAGGAAAGGGAGAAGCCAAAGAACTTATATGTGCGACCCATGGACATGAACTAAGTAGTGGGGATGCTGGCGGGAGCGGGGTGCAGGGCAGAGGGGAATAAAGGGGAGAAAAAATGGAACAACTGTAATAGCATAATCAATAAAATATATTAAAAAACAAAACAAAACGACCAGTGATCTTTCGGTCGGCGGGACGACACCCAACCGACGGATCCACGCCAGTCAAGGCATACTCGGTCATTTTTGTTTGAATGCTGGGCATTTTCCTTGGAAAATGTAGAGACTCAAGATGGTGCATCACCTTGGTTCAGTTAAAGGCTGATTTGGTTGTGATTCACCCTACTTATAGGGTGGGTGTTTGTAAGGGCCCTTCCTATTTGGTAGCTCCGGCTAACCAAGTTTTGTTTCTCTGCCACTGAAAACCAAATCTCTGCGTAACTTTTTAGTCTTTTAACAGCCTCTTTCTGTGTGGATGCCAGAGTCTCACCCTCTACACACATGGCTTAGATGTCAGCAAGTGCCCTGAGGGGAAACCTGCAGAGCACGGGGCTCCCTTCTGTGCTGGTCACGTGTTCCTGGCATCTTGGCCTGTCAAATCCTGGATGTCTTTGTAGCCCTGAACTCCAGTTTTTAATTTTCTCAGTTCCAGGAAGAAAGCTGCTGCAAGCTTTAATTTGCTGCTTTCTTCTACCAGATAGGAAAATGTCCCGAGGGGAAACATTAGCTACTGATTTACACCTCTCTGAGCTTCCTTTCCTCTAGGAGCGCGGTCCCTCAAGTCCTAGCTTTCTTGCCGTACTCCCATACTTTCAGACAGTTACTGTTATTATTACTGTTTTGCATTTTATCTGCCTTTTATTGTTGTTCTGTACAGAAGTCCAGTTAGTTTAATAGCTGTTAATGTCATAATAGCTGAAAGGGAAGTCTAATTTTGTGTCTTTTATTATTTGACTCTTGGTATTTTTCCCGTCTTTAAAATTTCTTGATTAGGTGATTTTTAATATCTGCACAAAACCCCTTCTTTATGACTTCCATAATCTACTCAAGCATTCTTTTATTGTCAGATTTTTAGGTCATTTCCCATAACTTACTTTTATAAATAATACAGTAAGTGTCTTTGTGCGAAGCATTTTATTAATATTTTAAAAGGATGGAATAGGACTTTCAGAGTTGAAAATATTAATCAGAGTGATTGTTTTCATGCATTTGTCATATACATAAATAAAACCGTAGACTTTTTCTCAGATGTTTCAGAAAGAAGCTTTCCTTTTAAAAAAGTGTTTTTCTGTCTTCGTAAAATTCATATAATGCTTACTATGTGCCAGACATTCTTTTACATGCTTTATTCTACAAAGTTTAATTCTCCTAAGAGCCCTAGGACACAGGTACTAATAGTGATCCTGGTTTTAAAGATGAAGAATCTGTGGCATAAGAGGGTAGATAACTGGCCCAGGGTCAGACAGGTAACTTGTCCAAGGTCACACACTTGTCCTGAGACAGAGCTGTGCCTTGCGTTCTGGCTCTAGAGCCCATGGTTTTAGCGACTGCAGTGTACCGTCTTAAGCTAATTGTTTTAATTTATTACTTCCCTTCTACCAATTTTACAATAGCTTATTTCAGGGCTTCCCCAGCCTTTCCTTAATTGGGCATTAATTTTCTCCTCTGCTGTGTGGTTGCTGGGAGGATGAGTGTGAGTGTGGGGACAGTTTGGGGAAGGAGGTACTGTGGACAGAAGTTGCTGTTGGAACTGTGTCTGTGTGGTGGCAGCTCACTTTATAGACTGACCAGGTAAAGTTGCCTGGTGACTTGTAGTGAATTTATTGGTGATCCCTGATGTGGATTTAATGACAGGGGACTTTCTGCTTCCATCTCTGATTTGACTGGTTAATGTTAGCTGAACCACCGATTTGCAGTTTAGAGAGGAAGAGTGAAGTAGTATTTCTCTTCCCGGTTCTACTTAATGCGGGGATATAGAGTAAAGAGGCGTAAAGAGAGAGGGCTCATCTGCTGATTGGACTGTCAGGCCTGCCCCGGGGCGGCGGGGATTGAAGGGCTTAAGTATTGGTGCTTTGGACCTAGTAAGCTGCAGGGAGTGGATGACGAATACGGAACCTATTGAACTTCGTGTCTCTTTGGAGCTTGCTGTACCTACTCCACGTGTATCTCCATGTCCCTCTCTGTCATATTTTCCTGGTATCCGTTCTTCTCTTCATCTTCCTACCCACCTTCCCTTTTGGGTCCAGGGTTTTCTTTTGGGATGGAGGTAGGTGTGAGACTTGGCTGTTTTACTTTCGGTTGTTCGAGTTTAGAACTCGCAGTGAGTAATCAGAGAGGCCTTTGCAGAAGAGTCGGCTTTGAGCTGTATTTATTAAATAATGTCAAAAGAGGCCTCCAGGAAGAATGACAGGATGGCAGAGAATCGAAGGGGAACCTGTCCCTTCCCCACCTACAACCCTTCAGTGACCGCCTCCGTAGTCATTGAAAGCCAGAGTCCTTACAGTGGTCCGGAGACATCTTGCCCCCTCTCCACGTGTCTGTGACGCCATTTTCCTTTTTACCGTTCTTTGCCATGCTGACTCTGCTCTAGCCACACTGGTCTCCTGGCTGTTCCTGAAACACGCCTGGCACCTTCTGGCCTCGGGGTCTTTGCACAGGCCATCCTCTCTGCTTGGGTTGCTCTTTCAGAACCTATCTGTGTGCCTGCTCAGTGCAGCATCCTAAGCACCCAGAATCGTGCCAGGCACCTAGTAGGTGCTCAGTGAGTGTATGTTGAATGCTGGGTCCTTGGCGGCTCGGTAGGGCCCCCAGCTCAAGAGACTTCTGTCACATCTTGAAGTCCGTAAAACCTCTTTGCCTGTTGGAATTTTTTAAATTAAGGCTTTTATCATCGTCATCCCCTTCCCCCTTCCAGCTCACTGAAGACTGTTATGAAACAAAACTCATTATGCTTCAAACTCTGACAGAGCTGAGGCCCTGGGGAAGGTGAGAGGAGGCAGCAGTGGCGGGTGCTTCCTGCCATTCCCCCTCCTTGGTTTTCTCATGTGGTTGGTTCCCTTAGGAGGGCCTGGACCCCACTGGGTGGAGCTGAGCAGGGTTCCCTGACCTCCCAGGGTATCTCTGAGGGGGGGTCTGCTGTCAGCCAGAGAGGAGAAGGTCTGCTGTCAGCCAGAGAGCAGACAGCCACGGCCTGCAGTGAAGGGTTTCTCCAGTCACCAGTACTCAGGATGCAGTGAAAAAGGAGGCAGGCTGGAGAGGACAGGGGAGAGAGGAGAAGGGAGCGTTCCCTGTGGTTCCATTGGAGGAATAACGTCACAAGGAGAAATTAGGAGTCTGGTCTTCCTTGAGTGTGACTTTGAGTTTTCACTGAAAGGGAGTGGATTTCATTCATTTTTCCACAGCAGGAAGGCAATGCCTGTGTGGTACAGACAGGCTTGGGGGATCTGTGGGCCTGAGATGGGAGTCAGATCTCCCCTCAGTACTCATTCTGCCGAAGGAGGGACACTGCCGCGGGACCTGGGGTGTAACCCAATGGCTCAGAGCCAGCATGCTGAGCTTCTCCTGGATCTCTGGGTTCCTGGGAAGTAGGAAGGCCTGCTGGGAGTAATTAATGTGTGTAGAAGGGAGGGAGGAGGCTGCGTCTATGAGGAAGTGGCTTAGACTCCTCCCAGCATTCTTTTTGAAACATTTCCCTAAGTGAATCCATGCCCAGGCTTTTCAGAGTCAGGGCAGACCTGTCCTCTCACTTCTGATAGACCAAGGATTTGTCCTAGGCCTCAGAGCTTCAACTCAGAATCTCTTTTGGACTCTTGGTTTTTTTTCTTATGAACAAAGGAAGAGAGCTTAGAAAATGATATTCTTGGATCATTACAGGAATAGGCCAGGGTAACAAAATTATTGATAAACTATCAATGTGCAGTGGTGTCAGATATGAGGATCTGAGAGAGGAAGCCTGAGGGGAGCCTTGGCTACCCTGAGGGTAGAGAGTGAAACCTCCAGACCTGAGGTTTCGCCCCCCACCACCCCCTGCACCCCAACCTCGATATCTCATCTGCTGGTAAAGTAGCAATACCAACTGATTTGAGTTTCACCTCCTTTCATTTCCTTGCTCCTGTCTGTCTTCTGGTTCTGGGGCCATAATGAACTTCAAAAAACCACCAGCCGAATAATTAGCTTCTGAAAAATCGAGTGTGCAAAACTAAAAATATGCGGTTGCATTAATGCAGATGTACTGATAAATTAAGGGGAAAATAATTAAGCGTACAGTTGTTTACTGAGGTATTGTCCCGACCAGAAGTTACACAGAAAATACGTGATTTTGCCCCAGCTGTTTCTGGGCCTGTAGCTTAGTTGTTTTAGAATATGAGGCTTGGGAGGCCAAGACCCTGCTTTGAGCCCCACTTGGGTATTATTACGGCATCTTGACCAGTTACTTAGACTGGACTCCTACTTACCCAGATGGCCTGCCAAGGCCACTCTGACGGTCCCTCCGTACAGCTCTGGAGTGTGCTGGGCTTGGCATGATCCACCTGTGCCGTGGAAGCAGCCAGTGCTCCAGGCACACCTCCTACTGAGGACACCAAAAGTCCCAGTTTGAAAAAATATAAAAGGGAGCTTATTTCCTATTTGCTAGGCGCTTGTTATTATGAGGCCTGGGTAAACAAGGTCTTTGTTCTTAAGTGTTAGCTTGATTTGGGCTTATTTGAAATAATTAATTCGATAAAGCATTAAATCCTCACTATATGCAGAATACTAGGCTGAGCATTCGATCAAAGATTGGCCAACTTTTAATGGAAGGTTAGAGAGTAAATATTATCAGCTTCGTGGGCCATGTCTCTGCCCTCAGTAGTTAACTCCGCCATTGCATCATAAAAGCAGCTGTAGATAACACGTAAATGGATGAGTTCCACTCAAACTGTATTTTTAAAACCAGGCAGCCAGATTTAGCAGGTAGGCCACGCAGTTACTGACTCCTTCAGCCCCCTTCATAAGTTATAACTGTGAACAAAACAGACGTGATCGTGACCCCCAGAGAGCTTTCATTCTTGCTGGGAATAAGTCTTTGCTACTATTAGTAGCATTGCTTTGAAACCAGACTTGCTATAAATAGTGGGCAAGTAGCCATGTGAGGGGGAGTATTGGAAACCTAAGTCACTTTGCTAAAGAAAGGTTCTGGAGAGCCCTTGCCTCCAGGTGTGGGGGTACTGTGTGCACTTCATTTGGCATGTAGATACTATTTCTGAGTCGCTTTTCCCCGACTTGACATAATTTCATGTGCATATTTCCATGCATCGGCCTGGATTGCATAATTTTAATGGCTACATTGTATTTCTTGCTGAGTAGGCCTATCGTGTGCCCCAGGTATAGTAGGCACTTGTTGGATGCTTGTTTCCAGTTGCAATAAAAACCCCCTCAGTGTCGAAAAGGAGCTGGTTTCTGCAGAACCTCTACTGGTAGGGACTGTCGACTTGGGAGAACTCTAGAGCCAGGCACGGCTGATGTCCTTGTGCCAACCTCCTGGGCGACACACAACATCTTGCAGCCTGGGACCTGACAAGTAAGTGTGTTGTCAGTGCAGATGTTTTAAGAGACGAGCTGGAAAGCATTTGTGGACTGTGGAGCAAAACTTGGTCCGAGGAGCTTTGCGGGGGCAAATGGGGAGGAAAGGCAGCCCCTTGCAAAGAAGACAGAAAAAACCCAGGGGAGGGGGTTGGTACAGCTGTGCGGAACGGACATGGATTCTGGGGAGAGAGCGACCTTGATTTGACTCTGACTGTGGGTTTGCCCCTTATGTTCTGTGACTGGGCACTGCCGTAGACTCTTTGAGCCTCAGTTTTCTTTGCTGCAAAATGGGGTTCTCACATCCATTCCATAGAGATGTTGAGATCAGGTGAATATTCTAGTAAGCACGTCACACAGTGCTTGGCATATAAGAAGCACACTGTATAAGTAAGAGCTGTTATTACTTGGTGTGAAATGTGTTGCCCGTGTTAGGCTCATAATTCACAATAATTGTTTTACTGTTATTGTTCTTGAGGAGAGACTGCCCTCTGTGGACCTTTCCCTTCAGTCCAGGTTTGGAGGTACCACCTCGTCACTTGTACATCCCCCTGCCCCTTTATGACTCAGTTGAGGAGATCAGACCCTGACTCATGAGCCCGGGCTTTTGAAGAAATCAGGGTAGAGCCTGACAGCCTCATTTATTCCACTATTCTTGCATCCATTCATTCAACACGTACACCGAGCCCCCAGTTTGTGCCTGTTGTACAGTGTGCTGTGGTGAAGAAAGCAGGTATGGCGATTGTGGGTTTAATCAAATAGTCCCACAAATGTTTAATTATAGACTCTGATAAGAGCTTTGAAAGAAAACTACAGGGGCATTAGGTTGGGAGAGTCTCTCTCTCTCTTTTTTTTTAAAGATGTTGGCCTTTTTTTCAATGACTTTAGAGAGAGGGGAAGGGAGGGAGAAAGACAGGGAGAGAAACATTGATGTGAGAGAGAAACATCAATCAGTTGCCTCTCCAACGCACCAGGTATAGAGCCTGAAACCAAGGCACGTGCCCTGACCAGGAATTGAACCGGTGACCTTTCACTTTGTGGAATGACGGCCCAACACCCTGAGCCACACTGGTCTGGGCTGGAGAGGATCTCTTTTTATGAGACACTTAATTCTATTAGTAATCAGGGAATACAGATTGCAGTGAGATTCCATTTTATCCCCATTTGATTGTCAAGAGCTGTGTGATAGCAAACATTGAAGAGGACATCTCATATGGCTTCTTACGCGCTGCTGTTTGGAGGGTAAACTGATGCACGTACTTTGGAAAACAATTTGATGATACTGTCTTGTGGAGGTTTGCATGCACATACTGCATGACCTGGCATTTCCACTCCTAGTTACAAAATAATTGTGAAAAGCTCATTCATGTGGGCACCAGGAGATATGTACTAAGGACATTCCTAGTAGCACTGTTGATTAGAGCAAACACCTGGAAACTCAGATGCTCATCTGCTGGAAAATGAATAAATACGTTGTGGTATCTGATGGGCTGTTTACACAGCTGCGACATGAATGAACGTCATCTCCATTTAACCTCATGAGTGAATCTTAGTAATCTAAGTTTGAATTTTATTTTTATTTTTTAAAGATTTTACATATTTACTTTTAGAGTGAGGGGAGGGGAGGGAGAAAGAGAGAGAGAGAAACATCGATATGCGAGAGATAATCAATCGCTGTCTCTCACACTCCTGGGCATGTGCCCTGACTGGGAATCGAACCGGTGACCTTTTGGTTTGCAGGCCGACGCTCGATCCACTGAGCCACACCAGCCAAGGCCTAAGGTTGAATTTTAAAAAGCAAGACTCTGACTCTTCCATATAGCACAATAACCTTATGAGTAAATTTTAGTCAACAAAAAATTTAAGACCCATTGTTTAGGGATGCAGGTATGTATAATAAAAGTGTATATGTTGGGTGGTTGGTGGTGAAGTTTCCTTCTGCGGGACTCGCTGGGATGTGTTCATGAAGAGATTCCCAAGCACAGTGGTCAAGACTGGAGTGAGGAGGAGCCAGCTCGTGTTTTGAAGGCATAGTAGACTTGTTTTTGCTTTGGAAAATTTTTTTCTAACCCAAATTACAAAATGCTATACATCAGAGTAGTGGCACTAAGTACATGTGTGTGCATTTAAAAAATTTTTTTATGGACGTGAATGCATTTTGTGATGACCACAGATGCAGATAGGATATGGGAAACTGTGGCTGTATTTGATATCTCTTGTTTCCTGCACATGCAAGGTGGTGCTGGGAGATCTCAGCTCTGAAGGGCTGTGTTTGCAGCCAGGTGTGAGATTTCCCTGTCGCAGGGCTGCTTTCATGGTGAAGGGACAGATGTGGCTGGGTGATGAGGCCTCTCGGTTCGGTTCCAGGCAGAGCCAGTTCAGAGATGAGTAAGGAGGGAGCACTTTCTGGTGGTAGGTTTGGGCTCAGGCATACATAGTGAAACTCTTCCTCACTTTCGCTCTTCTCATTGGTAGGCTTGAGGCACCCTAACCTCCTTTGTGGAAGGACAGAGTAGGAGCTACAGGGTACACCTTGGAGTCAAAGAACCAGACAGAAGTTGGGATGCATTGGAAGAAACCAAGATGAGTTCCTCTGGGGATGAAGAGTGCACCTGGTGGGAAGGTTCTGAAAGGTGCCTGTGTTTGGCTGCTTGATCTGAGGTGATGTAGAAGCCACCAGAGGAGCAGAGCACCTGCTAGGCAAGCATGGCCCTCCTGGGCCGCAGTGAAACGAGGAAAGCTTGCAGAGGAAGGAAGGAGTCCAGAGGAGGTCGTGGATGAAGTGAGACTGGGGAGCCAGATCACATACAGTGACTGCTTGAGAGAACAGGGAATGCTTCAGACACCTGAGAGCTTAGCATGTGGCAGGCAGAGCGGAGTTCTGTGTGGCTCCAGAAGGTAAACCTAGAATTGAAAGGTAGAGGCATCTTAGTATAAATCATTGTTTTCCAAAATGCAATTTGCAGTCCATTAGTGGGTTGTACGGTCAACTTGGTCATCAAGACCAGCAATTTAAAAAAATGAAATAGAAAGGAAACATTAGAATTGGAAAAGAAATCTTGAGTGGATCAGATGTGTATGGGTCACCATCATTTCTTGAAAATATTTGTTCAGTTTTATATATTTGTATGGTTATATATTTTATGTACTGAGCCATGATATAATTTCTTTATAGGGGTAAGGGGGAAAAAGTTAGAAGATCATTGTTATGAGCTACCATTTAATAATATTTCTTACTATTAAAAAATTTTTACTGTAATCTTTTAAAAGTATATTTTATTGATTATGCTATTACAGCTGTCCCATTTTTCTCTCCCCTTTATCCCCCTCTGCCCTGCACCTCCCCTCCCTCCAGCATTTCCCCCCAGCCCTGCCTCCCTTAGTTCATATTCATGGGTCATACATATAAGTTCTTTGTCTTCTCCATTTCCTATAGTATTCTTAACCTCCCCTGTCTATTTTATACCTACCAATTATGGTTCTTATTCCCTGTACCTTTTCCCCTATCCTCCCCCATGCCCCTGCCTTCTGATAACCCTCCATGTGATCTCCATTTCTGTGATTCTGTTCCTGTTCTAGTTGTTCGCTTAGTTTGTTTTTGTTTTTTGGTTTAGGTTTAGTTGTTGATAGTTGTGTTTATTTTCATTTTACTGTTCATAGTTTTGATCTTCTTTTTCTTAGATAAGTCCATTTAACATTTCATCTAATAAGGCCTTGGTGACGATGAACTTCTTTAACTTTACCTTATCTGGGAAGCACTTTATCTGCCCTTCCATTCTAAGTGATGGCTTTGCTGGATAGAGTAATCTTCAGTGTAGGTCCTTGCCTTCCATCACTTTGAATACTTCTTTCCAGCCTCTTATTGCCTGTAAGTTTTCTTTGGAGAACTAAGTTTCTTTGTAGGTAACTGTCTCCTTTTCTTTTGCTGCTTTTAAGATTTTCTCCTTATCTTTCATCTTGGATAATGTAATTATGATGTGTCTTGGTGTGTTCCTCCTTGGGTCCAACTTCTTTGGGACTGTCTGAGTTTCCTGGAGTTGTATGTCTATTTCCTTCACCAGATTGGGGAAGTTTTCTTTCATTATTTTTTCAAATAAGTTTTCAATGTCTTGCTTTTCCTCTTCTCCTTCTGGCACCCCTATGATTCAGATGTTGGAATGTTTAAAGTTGTATCAGAGGTTCCTAAGCTTCCCCTTATTTTAAAAAATACTTGTTTCTTCATTCTGTTCCAGTTGAATGTTTATTTCTTTCTTCTGTTCCCAATCATTGATTTGAGTCCCAGCTTCCTTCCCTTCACTCTTGGTTCTCTGTATATTTTTCTCTATTTCACTTTGTATAGCCTTCACTTCTTCCTTTATTTTGTGTCTATACTCAATAATTTCTGTGAGCATCCTGATTACCAGTGTTTTGAACTTTGCATCTAATAGGTTGGCTATCTCCTTGTTGCTTAATTCTTTTTCTGGAGTTTTGATCTGTTCTTTCATTTGGGCCATATTTCTTTGTCTTGACGCACCTGGTATGTTGAAAGGAGTGGAGCCTTAGGTATTCACCAGGGCAGGGCAACCCGCTTCGTTGTGTTGTGGCGCTATATGTCAAGGAGGGGTCAGAGAGGGAACAATGCTGCTTGCTTGGCTCTTGTCCTGCTTTCAGTCACTTTCCCTGCTACCCACAAGCAAATTGCACACTTCTGGTGCTGACTCCTGGGTGGGTGGTTTTGTGTATGTTCTAGGATCCCATTGTCCTCTCCAGTGGACTTTCCTGTGAGGCTGGGAGTTTCTCCCACCGCTGCAACCCCCACAGGTTTTTACAGCCAGAGATTTTGAGGCTTTATTTCCCACCCTGGAACCCTGGGTTGCTCGGTCTGTCTCCCTCCCCAGTTGTTCCCCCTGGTTTATCTGCACGCAAATGTGGGATCTCCCAGTCCACCAGCTGCCACCTTGCTGAGTGTCCTCTCCACCTCCGCTGCCCATCTCTGCCCCTCCTTCCAGTCTGCATGAATGTTTTGTCTTTAACTCCTTAGTTGTTGGACTTCCATACAGTTTGACTTTCTGGCAGTTCTGGTTGGTTTTTGTTTTTAAACTGGTTGTTATCCTCTTTTGGTTGTGGGAGGTAGCAAAGCATATCTCTACCTACACCTCCATCTTGGCTGGAAGCTCTAAACAATTTTTTTTAGTCTTCACTCGAAGACATTATTTTCATTGTTTTTAGAGAGAAAGGGAGAAAGGAAGGGATAGAGAGAAACATTGATGTGAGAGAGAAGCATCGATTGGTTGCCTTCCACATGCACCTGGACCTGAGATCGGACCTCAACCTAGGCATATAACCTGACTGGAAATCGAACCCATAACCTTTCATTTATGGGACAGTGCTCCAACCAACTGAGGCACACTGACCAGGGCTATATTTTTTTTAATCCTCACCTGAGGATAATGTTTATTTATTTTAGGTAGAGAGGAAGGGGGAGAGAGAGGGAGAGAGATGTAAGGGAGAAACATTGATCGGTTGCCTCCTGTACATACCCCAACCAGGGATTGAACCTGCACCTTAGGTATGTACCCTGACTGGGAATCAAACCTGCAGCCTTTAGGCATATGGGATGACGCTCCAACCAACTGAGCCATCCCCCCACTGCTGGGCGAGAGCATACAGTTTACTTTTTACTGAGGACTTAGACTGTGCTAGGTATTTTGCTGAGTGCTTTATATGCATCTTATTTAAATCTCACAATGACCCTTTCATGCAGGTATTATTATTCCCATTTTAGAGATGAAGAAATTCAAGATTAAAGAAGCTAAGTGACTTTCCCAGGGTCATAGGCCATATAAGAGACTGTGTGGAATTGAACCCAAGTCCAGGTCTCATAAGCTTTTGCATATAATGACTACCATCTACTGCAGCAACAACCAGTGATAGAACTTCCCCAAAATGGCACAGGCTGCCTGCAAAAGGGCTAGACAGTAGGAAGAGTTGAAGCAGAGGTAGGTAGCCACCTGTTAGGGATGGTGGAGATAAGGGTATTTGACCATATTATTGCTATGGATCCCCGACTGTCCTTCTTGACATTATATGCAAAGTCTAGGACGCAACCTGTATGTCTCCAAGGTCAGTTCCAGCTCTGGGGTTTCTTAATTGGAATGTGGTTTAATTAACAAATGAATTAGATTTATTTACAATTAATTTTATTTTTAAAGCAAGTTCTGATTTTTCTGCAATAAATGTACATTTATTTTATGATTTTGTTTTTCGGCAGCAATGCGAGTCCATTTTATAATTTAAAAAGTCATTGGAAAGACTATTATACCACAGTGCAATGAAGAACTTTAATTAAGAATTCTTTGTAGCAAGTGTGCATAGACAGATGGCAGCTGGCTGTTTCTCCTCTTCTGTGGGCTGGGGAAGCTCTGTGTGGACCATGGGAGGCGATGGGTGGCCAGGTTCTTCGTGTACTGCAGCTTCTTATCGGTTGACTGGACCAGCCCATCCTCCTTGCACAGAGCTGCATGATGCAGGGCCTATGGCTTGGGGGTGCCCCTATTTTCTCCTGACTGCAAATCGAAGCTTCCACTGATTCTGTTTAAGGCTGGAAATTATCTTAGAAGTCATTTTCCCCAACTTCTTCATGCTACTAAATCCTGAAGAGGGGATGTACCTTTGCTTTGTCTTCCATTCATCTCATGGAGAGCAGATTGGACCAGCTCTCCAGACGGGTTAAATTCTGTTGCTTCCCAAGAGAAAGGAGACCCTAAAGGCTGCCTTGGGTGAGGGGGGATAAAGAGCAAATTGGCAAACTTTCTGACCTCATAGGGGAGTTCCAAAGTGGAGGTAAGAGGAGTGTGATTTAGTTGAAAGAATCTCGATCTGGGAGTTGAGGGAGCTAAATTCTGTCCTCAGCTTTAAAACTCACTGTGTAATCTTGGGTGAGTCATTTGCCCACCGCCATTGGAGGGCAGATTAATTCTTGTTCCTCAGGTATTGCTTAGTCAACTCACCTCAGCAGAACATGTCCTCAGGTTTATTTCCTTCCAGAGCCAAGAATAAGAAATTCTCCAGATTTGGGCTTTCTTTGATTCTCATTTGGAATGTAATTTAATTAACAAATAGAATTAGATTTGTTTACAATTGGGATTTTCTTTGAACAAGTTCTGATTTTTCTGCAGTGATGTACATGTATTTTATGATTTTAAAAAGTTACTGGCTGGTGGGCGCCAGCCATTGGGAAACTTAAAGTATGGTTGCTGCAAGATCATGGGACACTATACCTTTTTAACCAACTCTCAAATTCAGGTATAGTGTTTTCTCAATCCCCACAGTGTACAGTAGGGTGCTGAGGCTCCTCACATGTTAGACACCTGATTCATTGAAGTGCTGGGTGCGTGTATGCAGTTTGTGGGTCACACGGGGGTGGGGTCCAGGTCTACCTTTGAATAATCTCTTTCGATTGACCACCTGTCTCAAATGCAGCCAGCACAGGCATGTAGCTCAAAACACAGGCCGTCTGATTTTCAAATTGAGCCATGTCGAGGAGCTCTGTGGTTTGTGATGGCGTTGCTTTGAAGGAGTTCACTCTGTGCCTGAGTATGTGACCTGAGGGGAGGGAGACTCAGAAGAGCGTGGGGAGGAAAACAGAAGTTTCCTCCAGGTATCCAAGTTATCCAAGAGGTGGGGACAGTGAAGAAGTTGGTAGGATTGCCCTGACCGGTATGGCTCAGTTGGTTGGACATGGTCCCACAAAGTGAAATGTCACTGATTTGATTACCTATCAGGGCACATGCCTTGGTTGCGGGCCAGGTCTCCCCCCCCCGCCCCTCCGCCCTGTTGAGGTGCATATGAGTGGCAACCAATTGATGTTTCTCTCCTTCTCTTTCTCCCTCCCTCCCCCTTTCTCTAAAAATAAATAAATAAAATCTTAAAAAAAAAAGTTGCCAAGGTTGTTGGCAAATCATGATCAGTTTCCAGAATCTTGTCAGGAGATCATAAAAGAGCCGATAGATTTCTCTTGAGTGGCCCATCATAGATAGGAGGTTCTCACTGGTTAAATGTGTTTTCCCTTGACCTGGGGTGGGAGGTAATGCAAATGTTAGCCTGACTGATGGCTTCAGCTGGGAGGAAAGGCAAAGGGGGTTGTTGTTGGGTTTGTTTTACGCTCTGTTATCAAGGCTAATAATATGACACTGTAAGGCTTTATGACTTAATTAGTGGCATCAGCACTTGAAAGAGCTGGCTTCAGGCTGCTACAAAGGTTACAGGGAGAGTAATTAGACCCTAGTTGTGAACTGCTGGGTGGTTTACATTTACTAATGGCTTCCAGGGAGCTGGAGGGAGCGACCTGTTACTGAACCCCTGTGGTGAACTTTTTTAATAGAAAATGAGTTGGTTAGTTTGGGCGCTCTGCTGTAGACCCCAGACAGCCCTGAGCTTCTCTGTAATTAGTGCCCATAATCTGCTGCCCAGGAGCTCACTAGAGGCCCACTATCATCTAGTCTTTCGCTACTCAAAGTGTGGTCCCCGGAGCAGTGGCATCCTGCATCACCTGGGAGCTTCTTCGGTGTGAGTGCAGAACCCACAGTTGAAGAATCAGGATCTGCGTTTTAAGTAAGATCCTCAGGTGATTCGGGTGCACTTTAATGTTGAGAAGAGATTTCCCCTGAAGTTAGGGACTTGTGCCTATGTTGTTTTTATTGTGCAGTACAATAAACTATTTAAAACCTAGTGCTGTGGCATGATTCCAGCCTGGTGCCTTTAATTAGACCCTGGGCTTGTGTGTGTGTGTGCGCGCGCGCCCATTGTCACTTGTGGCATCAGCTTAGGGTTGTGGTTTATGGCCTTCCCCCACAGCTCACCAAGTTCTTGGTACAGAGAGTCATTTCTTTGAATGCAAGTCTGGCAACATAGAATGTGGGGGGTGTGACCAAAACACCACTTTCTTCCTGTTACTGCCCTGCACAGGAGCCCTCGGTGGCGCCCATTGCCTGCTGTGTCATGACCAAGCCTCTCGCTAGGGCTCCCAGTGCCGCTGGGGCCGAGGATTATCCGCCTCCCTCCCTGGTGTGAGGCAGCACCCACCGTATACCATCAGCTTACTGGGCTGATGTTCCTTTGGCCTGGTTCTGGGTTGCTTGCTTGACGTGTCTTCCCCATTGCTTTCCTGGTGACCCAGGGATTTCTCTGTCCTCTGCACTCTTGGTTTGCTCTGCTATGCTGTTTGTACCTGGTCATTCTGGGCCTGCTGTTACTTGTGGGCTGGTCTTCACCCATCACTTCGATAACATACTTTTAGAGGGCAGGTGCCCCGGTCATCTGGCAGGTGCTTGGTGATGAACACCTGTGGACTCCTTGATGACGTGGCTCCATCAGGACGCTGAGGGTTTTGTGTGAGTGAGGTGAGGTGAGCTGTTGAGCTCAAAGATGGGCGGGGTTGGGGAGGGCTCTGAAAAGAAGCTCAGAAGAGTAGGAATGGACTCGGCTGAGGGAGGTGGAGGGAGTTGGGCCTTTTGTGTACAGTCCTTGCCTGATAGGACTGGAGGTGGAGGAGGAGTGCCAGTGTGTTTCCGGTTTATTGCAAATCTGTCCATTCTCTTTGTACATGAATCTGGTGGTGAGAAAAGGTGAGACCTTCAGGAGGAGCAAGGAGGACTGGTGCAGAAATTAGGAACCAGGCCGCTTGGTGTGGAGGCTCTATTTACTTCTTAGAGTGATGCTGGTGGGATCTTTTTCTAAGTTAGAAATAGTTTATATAATATGAAAGTATGCGTTCTCTAAAAAAAAAAAAAAAACCTGACAGGAGAATAGAATAAAATTTAAATAGACCAATTACCCTAGAAGAAATTGAGAAAGTTATTAAAGAGCCGTTCCTTAAAATAGTTGTAGGACCAGATGGTTTCGCAGGTCAATTTTTTCAAATACTGAAGGCACAGGTAATTCTACTGCTATTTACATTGTTCTAGAGTGAAGAAAGACACTTAAATTCTTTTTATGAAGCTGGTTAGCATAGCAAAATGTGACAAAAGAGCAGTATGTGCACACACAAAACTACTAAATGATCTGTTTTGAATATTGACACCAAACCTTAAAACATAATTAGAGCAAACAGAATCCTGCAGCTCATTGAAGGAGCTCCATGAGCGGGCGACTTGCAAAACGGGAACCCAAGGATAGGCTACTTTTAGGATTCCTTTGAATAAAATTCACTATGTTAAAAGAGCCAACGAGAAAATAAGATGCTGAAAAGTTTTATGAAAAATTAAACGCATCCGTTTCTAATAAGAACTTATAATGTAGGAATAATTAGATACTCCTCATTGTGAGAAAATACAGTTTTGTCAAGCTAGTGGCCAACTCTTGCTTCGCACTGTAACGGCGAATACTAGATGCCTTCCCATTGAAACTATGATTAAGCACCATAATTATAAGACCTTGTTATGGAGGGGTAAACTGGCATAATTAGATAAGAGAAAGACATAGGAGATACGAAAACTAGAAGAAGGCAAAGCTAAAAGACAGAGAATTCAGTAAGGTAGTTGGGTACATAAATAATGCCCAGAAATCAGTAGCACTCCCATATAAACAATATCCAACTAGAAAGCATGATGGAAGAAAAATTTCATTTATGTAAGCAACAAAGGAGATAAAATATCTAGTTTTAAGCTTAGTAAAAATTATATTTCTATGTAACTTCAGTGCTACAAAGGAGCAGAAAGGAAGCAGAAAGATAATATAACCCTGGCTAGAAAGAGTTAGTGTTATAAAAAAAATCACTCCTCCTATACATGTAAAATGTAGTCACATTATAATTACCCGTAGAATACTATTTTCTACTATTTTCATAGTAGAAGAGCTGATTCTAGATGAATGGCCCATCTTGGCTCATGCCGCAGACTTTCCTACAGCTTCGCAAAATTTTACAAACCCCAGAGAAGCAGCATCTGGCCTTGGCATGCCCTGTACCTCTTATTGTGCAGCCCCAAACCTGACATTCGTGGCAACCAACCTCTGCTGGCGGCTTAGCCCCTCCCAGGCACCTCCAAACCCAGCACAAGTGTCGACCCTCTGCAGATCACTTTGTAGCTCATATCAAGTGGCCCTGGGCAGAGCAAAGGCAGCGGCTGACCTTGACCTGCGCCAGAGCTCCTCCCAAGAGGTCCTAGAGCCAACATACCCGATGACTGGCTTCAGACCACACTAGAGCACCACCCAATCACGTGTACAAATTTCGACAAATCCGAGGGGTGACCTCAGCAGGTGCCAGAGCCCCGCTACAGCAAATCCTATTCCATGGGGTCAGCCCATGCACAATAGCTCCTCCACTATAGCCAAGGCCAGTCCTCACTGCCAGTCATTCTGAGGGTCAACCCTTCTCATTGACATGCCAATAAGAGGCAAGGCTCAACTACAATAGGACAGCACACACAACCCACACAAGGGACACACCTGGAGCACAGGCTCAGGTGATCAGGGAGGCTGTGCCACTGGGCCCCAGTGGACACATACTACACAAGGCCATTCCACCAAGTCCGGGAGATGTAGCAGCTCTACCTACTACATAGAAACAAACACAGGGAGGCAGTCAAAATGAGGAGATAAACATGTCTCAAGTGAAAGAACAGGACAGAACTCCAGAAAAAGAAGGAAACAAAATGGAGACAAACAATCTACCGGGGTTCAAAACACTGGTTATTAGGATGCTCAGTGAACTCAGTGAGAACTTTAACAGAGAAATAAGAAACATAGAAACAGGAGACATAAAACCTGAAAAAGAACTAGTCAGAAATTAAGAATATAGTAACTTAAGGGAAGAATACATTGGAGGAAATCAATGGTAGCTTAGATGAAGCAGAGACTCAAATCAGTGATTTGGACAATGAGATGGCAGAAAACACCCAATTAGGGCACCAAAAAGAAAAAAAAAATTTTTTAAAATGAGGATAGTTTAAGGGGCCTCTGGAACAACATCAAGTATACCAACATTCTCATCATATGGCCACCAGAAAGAGAAGACAGAGAGCAAGAAATTGAAAACCTGTTTGAAGAATTAATGGTGGAAAACTTCCCTAACATGGCAAAGGAAATAGACACACAGGTCCGGGAAGCTCTGACAGTCACTAACAAGATGAATCCATAGAGACCTACACTAAGACACATCACAATTAAAATGCCACAGGTTATAGACAAAGAGATGATCTCACAAGCAGCACGAGAAAAGCAGTTAGTTACCTTCTTTCAAGGGAACTTCCATAATACTGTCAGCTGATTTCTCAACAGAAACTTTGCAGGCCAGAAGGGATTGACAAGAAATGTTCAAAGTGATGAAAAGCAAGGGCCTATAACCAAGATTACTCAGCAAAGCTATTATTTAGAATTAAAGGACAGATAAAGAGCTTTCTAGACAAGAAAAAACTGGGAGTTCACCACCACCAAACCAGTATTATAAGAAATGTTAAAATGGCAATAACTACATACTTATCAGTAGTTACTTTAAATGTAAATGGATTAAGTCCTCTAGTCAAAGTCGTAAAGTGGTTGAATGGATGAGAAAACAAACCTCTGTATTTGCTGCCTACAAGAGACCCCCTTCAGATCCAAACACTGAGTGGAAATAAAGGGAGGAAAAAAGGTATTTCATGAAAATGGAAAAAAACTAACAAAAAAAGATGGGGTAGCAGTACTTATACCAGACAGAATAGATTTTAAAACAAAGGCTATAATAAGAGACAAAGAAGGATCCAACAGTTCCACTTCTAGGTATTTATCCAAAGAAACTCAAAACACTAATTCAAAAACACATATACATTCATATGTTCATTGCAGCAAGCTAAGTATCCATCGATAGAAAATGGGCAAAGAAGAGGTACATATAAACAATGGAATATTACTCAGTGATAAAAAAGAATGAAGTCTTACCATCTGCAACAACATGGATGGACCTAGAGAGTATTATGTTAAGTGAAATAAGTCAGACAGGGAAAGACAGATTCCATATGATTTCACTTATATGTGGGATCTAAAAAAATAAATGAACAATCATAGATACAGAGAACATTTTGATGGTTGCCAGATGGGAGAGGGGTTCGGCAGATGGGTAAAAAAGGGAAGGGATTAAGATGTGAAAATTGCCAGTTACAAAAACAGTCCTGGGAATGTCAAGTACAACAGAGAGAATATAGTCAATAATATTGTAATAACTATGTATGTAAGTCTATAATAACTATAGGCTTGCCAGGGCAGTCATTTCATAAATTATATAAATATCTAATCACTATATTGTATACAGGAAACTGATATAAAAATACGGTATGTCAACTGTAATTGAAAAAGCAAATTTTAAAAAAGTTCACTCTAGGTTCATATGGAAAATTAATATGCATAAAAATATGAAAAAGAAATAGGAGAGTCTAGCTCTAACAGATATTAAATATTTTAAAAGCTACAGTAATTGAGATAATTTGTTACTGAATAGACTGAACAAGTAATGGGACAGAATAGAGTGCCCCAAAATGAATAGGGGTGTGTGTATGTAATGTGTGAAAAAGGCAGTATTTCAAATTTATGGGAAAAGATAGTATCTTCACAACTAGATGGGGGTGGTGTACAGGAAGCAGGAGCCCTCAGCATTAGATCAAAATAGGTATCAAAGATAGATCAAAGATTTCTTAAAAAAAAAAAAGATTTTATTTATTTATTTCTAGAGAGAGGAGAAGGAGGGAGAAACAGAGGGAGAGAAACATCAATGTGTGGTTGCCTCTTGCACACCCCCAGCTGGGGACTTGATCTGCAACCCAGGCATGTGCCCTGACTGGAAACTGAACCAGCAACCTTTCGGTTCATAGGCTGACACTCCATCCACTGGGCCACACCAGCCAGGGCAATCAAAAATTTCAATAAAGAAAGAAAACGTAAAAGTACTAGAAGAATTTTTCTACAGTCTCGGAGTAGAGAGACTTTCCTAAGTTTGACACAAATTCCAAAAGACACAAAATAAAAGATTGATAGGCTTAACAATATAAAAAGAACTTCTGCATAAGAACAACGCCATAAACAAAGTGAAAAGATAGGTAATAATCTGAGGAAAAAAGTATTTGCTATATATATAATTGAAGGAGCTAATTTTTTTTAATATACAAAGAACTAGAAATAAAGGATCATTGACTTGAAGAATGGGCACAAGACAGGAACAGAAATTCACGGGAAAAGAAGGGTAAATGATTTGTAAAAAGAAAAGATGCACAAACTCTCTAAAATAAAACATGCAAATCAGAAGTACAGTAAAGTGGCATTTATAACCTATCGGAGTGGAAAAGATCAAAATGTTTGATTATATACTGAGTTGGTGTGGGTGTAAAGCAAACACATTTTTGTACGTTGCTGGTGAGAGCAAATGGATACAGCAGCTTTGAGAGACAATTTGTGATATTTATTCAAATTATAAATGCCATATCTTAGGACCTTATGATTCCACTCTTGGGTATCTGTCCTAGAGAAACAGTCACATACATACTCAGTGTTCACTGAACATTGTTTTAATAGTGGAACATTGAAGTCAACAATGTAAATATCCGTCAGTAGGATAAATATTTGTTTATTTAATAAGGGCTAAATAAAACTTGGACTGTTCAGACCATTAGTGGGTCAATAAATCAACTTGGCGGGCCGTGACACAGTATGAAACAAAGGATAGAAAATAACGCAGTGCCTTGTACACAGTGACGGTAAATATTTGGTGAGATTTTTGTTTCAGTTTTGCACATTTGCAAGTGTGAACTGGGTCACAATATAAAATATATTTCTTACTGCAGGACCCAGTCAAAAAAGTTGGAAAAAATACTACAATAGTGGTTAGAAGGAATATATTAGATTGATACGTTGTGATAAGAAAAGGTCTCAGAAATGTAATGTAGAGTGATAAAAGCAAATTGCAGAGTGATATGTATAATGTGATGCCATTTTTGAAAAAGAAAATGGTGTTATATTTTTGGCAGAATCCTGTATTCATACAAAACAGGCCTGAAAGATGTGCATCACTGCAGAGGTGCCTTTGGGGACTGGAGTGGTATTTAGAGAGGCCTCTGAAATTGTGTGCTTTAATTTGTAAAAAGAAAACTATGAATGTTTTACATAGATGTTTAAGCGATGAAAAAATGTGTACACACTATAGAAAGATTTTCCAAGGAATCCATTAAACACAGGTGTGCTTTTCCCTTGGTTGTTTCTGCCTTTTTAAATTCATTTTCTGTTACTGATCAGTTCAGGTCTTTCCTTTTGCTTTAATTTGAGTATCTTATAAATTTTTAAGTATCATCTTGAGTTTGTTTTTTCAGTTATTAGTTTAAGGTTGCACATAAAATCCCTTAAGCAATCTTATCAGTGGCTAATTTATTGGGTCTTTTTTTTTTTTTTTGCTTGTTTCTTTTGTCTTTTCTAGTTTATCCTTTTGAAGTTAATTGGCCTCATGACTTAGTAACTTCATTATTTTTTCTGAAAACAAACTTTTGGCTTTTGTTCTCTCCTGGACATTTACTCATGTTCTTATTTATTAATTGTTTTCACTCCTAACTTTTCTTTTACCCTTTATTTTTCAATATCGTGAATTTCCCTCCACACAAGTCCAGCAGTGCTTCTTAAACTTGAAGGTGCATGCAAATCATGTGGGGAGCCCTTGTTACCTGCACACTCTGATCCAGCAGGCCTGGAGGGAGGCCCCCGATTGTGCATTTCTGACTGGCTCCGGATTGGCGGAGGCCTGACGAGTGAGAAAGTAAAGGAAATGGCACTTGTTCTTCCTCTGACCCTAGGGCACTAAGTCTCCAAGTGTCCAGCATCCAGCGAACCTGTCAGCTGTGTTAAGATGATGCTTCTAACAATTGCAACGAAATCCATACTGTTCTCCTTTAAGGTCGTGAAGATGGGATGCCCTGACCCACCCAGTCACTTTCTTTGGCTTCATTAGTGACCACACACTTTCCAGGTGGTCTGAGGGTAGAAGAAGTTTGTGGCTACAGAATGTCTTCGGGCATATTTGGTTGATTGAGCTGACTGCCTGGGCTCAGCACCACTGTCTAGGTTCCACTGGTTTAGCTGACTTTTTTGGTACATTTGGATTAGTTGTTTTGAACTTTTTTGTGCATGGAGCCCCTTGAGAATATGATGGAAGCTATGACTTCCTCCCCAAAAATGCACCCACCCCCATCCATACACATTGAGAACCCCTAGTTTTCTTTCACTTGTATGGGCTTCAAGTATTGTTAAAGTCTATGTATGGATTGTAGCGCCCCTGATTTAAAGGGTGCTGCCAAGGCAAAGACTCCCAGGATGAGGACCAGAATTCATAGGCCCTACAGAGGCCATCTGGTCCAGCTCTGTCCACTTTGCAGAGAAGGAAGCCGAAGGCCAGGATTTCCAAGCATATATTCAAAGTCAGATTCTCCCCGTTCCACTAGCTCCCATTCTCAGTGAAGGTGATGTTGCCAGTGGCAGTGGCAGGCCTGCTTGGCAAGCACTGGCTCTGTGGATCCGAGAGGGGCGTACCTACCCAGAGCCAGCCTGCATCGTCCCCGATGAGGCCAACCCTACCGGTTACTTCCTGCAGCTCAGCACTGCCCTCAGCTTTTAGAATCACGCCTGGTCGGAGGAAGCGGAGACCCAGATCCCTTCCGGCCAGGATTCTGGGCTCAGACACTGTTCTGGCTTTGACATTGCAGGGCCTCCTGCCTTGTTCCTGTGTCCCATTTCCTTCTTGAAGTCTCAGTTCTTCTAAGAGGCTTCTGTGTTGGTTCCTGTTCTGCTAGTGTGACTGCTACTAGGTCCTGCGCGGGGACCAAGACGCTGCCCTGGCCGTTTGCTAGAGATAGCAAGTTGTGGTGGGAAGACATGAGTGTGAATCCCAGCTCATCACCTTACTGTCTGTGTGACTCTGGGTAAATTACGTAATCTTACTGGTTGCAGTTTCTTGATGGGAGCTATAGAATATACCTTACGGGATAATTGGGAAGATAATTGTGTAAGGTTTTTGGTGCATAGTATGTGGTGATAAGCAGTAATTAGCATGACTAGTCCTGCTCCCAGGAGTTGGAGTCTTATCTTCTCCAGCCAGCTGGGGCTTGGTAACCCTCCATGTATGTCCCACTGCCTGTGTTACAGAACGTCACCTGTCCTGCTTCCGCCATCACAGGGCTTTGCCCATTTGTTGGGACCGTTCATAACTTCACCTTATGCTCTCTGTCCCCTTTCCTGAAGTTACTATGAGCCCAACCCCTAGCTGGAGTATCTCCTTGGACAGGGGACCTGCCCAAAGGACCACAGAGGAGCTGTGTATACATGGAATCGGCTGGCTTGTCCAGGCCCTGCTCATTCCAAGGATTGTGCAGATCAATCTCGCATAAGAAAATACAACCATAAAAATCATCGATGAAATAAATGAATAGATTAATAACCTAACTACTTTGTAAATATTTAATGACCAGATCCCATCCACTAGTCGTGGTGCCTAGCACCCGTGATCCACCGTGCTTCTGTCTGCAGGGCAGTGGTGATGGAGTCAGAGGGCGGGGGGCAGACACGTGGGCATTGACTGGGGCTCAGCCCCTCAGATGGAGAAAGGGAGGACTGTGGGAGACTAGAGGAAGGAGCTGAAAACTCTGCTTCAGGAAAGTGAGGGTTGGGAAGGCTCCTTGGAGTTGGTGACATTTGAACTGGTTCTTGGAGGTGGATATCACAATATTCTTGTCTATTAATTTTTCCAGGTAAAGTTGATAGTCACTTAGGCTCATGAAAAATGAATCTTGAAAAATTACCAAGCAGGACTCATTTCAGGAATAGATGTCTGGTTCGATACAAAGAGGCTAACCTGAATAGAAATAAACCATCAAAAATAGAACAGTCAGTATTCAGCACAGTGCCTTGAATGTAAATTAATGCTCAACAAATATTTGATGAATGGGAGGAAGTTGGCCTCAGCAGATATAGAAAAATAATGGAAATAGTTATATATGTATCATAAAGCATCATAAAACTAAAAGGGTGTGTGGGGGGGGGGTTAAAGAGCCTGCTTGTATATAGTCATGTACCCAGCCTTCCCTGGGGGCTGCAGATACTGACTGCAGAGTACTAGAAGCATGCCCCCCAAAACAGGAACTAACCCAAAATGTCCCTTATCGCGACTCGTATTTAACATAGTCTAACAGACGCTTGTCATAACAATATAGGAACAAAAAGAAACTAGACAGATTGGTATAGGGAAGGAAGAGATGAAAATATCGCTGTTTGCGGATGACACAATTTCTATTCAAAGAAAATCGTACATGTCTGCTTCTGATCAGAAGTTAGAGCGTTGAGGATCAGCATCCCGAGGTTCCTGCCTAGACTTCATGCCCTGGCAGTTAAAATTCCAATGAAATATTTTATAAAACATGAAAAATGATTATAATAATCAGGAAACACTGGTGGACAAGTCTCCTACTGAAGTCTGCTTTGAAAATCTTTCAGCAGCGGGCTCCTTTAAGCAGGCTAGGCAGGTAAGCAGCAAGAATTAAAACCGTGCAGTATTAGCATAAAATGGAGACGTGGCAAATTGGTGCGATAAAATAGATCTAAATAAACGGGAGACATTCATATACGGCATATTTGGAAAGGCAAACAGTAGTGAAATAAATGATTTTAAAGTAAATGCTTCTTTGGAAAAACTAGATAAGAAAGTGGAGAAAATGAACTTAGATTTATGTCTCATTATATGTCATAAATTCTAGATGTATTAAAAACTTAGTTTTAAAACTCAGGGAAAGCAGATGGAATGTTTATCTTTGCTGTAGAGAGCAAATGTGTTTGTGAAAAATCTGTCAAAATGAGCACTGACGGAATGGTATGTGTTCAATTATAAGGGACTAAAATCTGTAGAATAAAAATTCCGTGATACCCATGTACTTAGTGATTTCATCATGGACTGGGGCCTGGGGTTTGGGGAGGGGCTCTCACAGTGACATGTTTACAGCTGGGTGTGAGTCAGTCAGTAAAGTGGATTTTAAATAATAATAATAATAATAATTGTGCTAAAGGGGAAGGTAATAGAAGGGGAGAACAGTTGTGATAAATTGATGGATAAGAACATGTCAGAACTGATAAAGGCCTTTAAGGCAAATAGTCAGACTATTGGTAAAATAATAAGACATAAGAAAAGATCATTTCACTTGAAACCCAGATAATAAACTGATATATGCGAAAGTGTTCAGGTTCCTAAATGCAAAAACATATACAAATTAAAACAGCTCTAAGGTAGTACTTCAGTTGGCCTATAATACTAGTGACAGATTAAATGTGTAAAGCCCAGTGTGAGGCCGTGGGAAGGAGAACAGGGACCACTTGTGTTACTGAAAAGTGGAGCTGCTTTTCTGGAGAGCATGGTGACTTGGGACTGCCACAGCAGTGACAGTGTTCATACCTTCTGGGCAGTATTTTTACTTCTGGGAGTCCCACAGAAATAACCTATAGGGGCAGAAAACCAATTTGTCCAAAGGTGGGAAAAAATTAGAAATAATCCAAATATAGGTAAGTAGGGAGTGGGTAAGTAAACCCCGTGACAACAATACCCACCTATAGATATACGGAATGCCCTTAAGTGGAGCAGAAAGAACGTGGGGTGGCTTAACTGTACTGAGAGCAAGCAGGTAAAAATCTATGCACACATACTGATAAGAATCTGGAAAAGTGCAGAGCTCATTTGATGTGTTTTTAAATTAAATTTATCGGGGTGGTATGCATTAATAGGAGATTATTTGATGTGTTTTCGATCGGGTTTTTTCCCCCCCGTCAAATTGTTAATATGTAATGCAGGATTTTAAAAGAAGAAAGGAAGGGGGAAATTCTGGTAGTAAAAAGAGGAAACGTGGGCAGCGTGTTGTGGTGGAGAGACAGCCCTGGGCAAAGCATCCACAGGGGCTGGCTTTGAGTCACTGCATTACCCTGTGGTTTGGGGCAAGTCACATATCTTTCCCAGCTCCGTGGTCTCCCCCGCAGCAGGAGCTAATGGTGACACCCACAAATTAGACCCCAGGAGTTCTCGGCTTCTGAGTAAATACTCCTTTCATTAACTGCTTTGCAGGGTGCTGGGGACCCTTCCCTGCTCTCCCTTATTTTGTCCCCACCTCTGTAGAATTCTGGTTCGGTGGCGGGTACTTCGATTGGGGCGGCAGAGAAGGGGAGGCAGACAGACATACCCCCAACTAGGCAGCCTACAGAGCTGTTACAGATAACCCTGAGACGGCACCGCAGCCTCCAGGAATCATGAAACAAAGGAATATTTGCTCCTTCCTTTCGGAACAGGACACATGGCCCAAGAGGGAAAGACGGGGACTGAAAGAGACCGCTTGGTGATTGGATTCAGATATATCATGCTATGGAACTTCTTGTGAAAACTTGGTTGTGGACAAGGCAAGCAGAGAAGGCGGCCAGCCACTTCTCTGCTGTGCTTGGGATGCTTTGGGGCCCAACTAATAAATTCTGGCTTCTCTCCTGTGGAGCTGGGTGACCTTGAACTTCAAAACCTGAGTCCCAGTTTCCGCGTTATGAGGAAATTCTCCATCTCCCTGGCTTGTTGGGAGAATGACTTAAGATGTCATGCTTAAATGTTCTCTGCCTTCATTTACTGCTTGTCAAGGTGTTCCCTCAATGCCTGACAAAGAAGGCGCAGGCTGGGTCCTCTAGGGCATACGGGGCCACCTGGATCGTTGTCCCTGCCTGTGGGGAGCGGGTACAGCCCAGAGGGGGCGATTACCCAAATCCCTACAAAGGTAAGTCATGAGGAGGCAGCAAGGTCAGGGATGGTGTTTTCAGGACGCGGGAAATTGGGGCCATTCAGGGCAAGATGACAGTGACTAGTCAAGAGGTAGAGTGTGAGGATGCCTGAGAAAGAGGTACTATTTGAGAGGGAAGGTTCCAGAAGGCCTCAGATGGGTTTGTGTGGCCCTGTAGGGTGTACTGAACACATCCATGTTTGTTACCTCATGTGAGCCTTCTAGCAACCTGTGAGGTGAAGGCGCTAAGCTTTGCAGGAATTGAAGGGGTCTGAGCTCTGCCCTGGGCTGACTCCAGTCCTGGACGGACCTCGTGTTTCCTCTCCGGTGCTCTTCTTTCTGTACCACACACCCTCTCAAGAAGACAGTCGTGGACACAGGTGAGAGTTCAGCTTCTCCCTCCGAGCGAGGAGAGGGATGGAGGAGAAGAGGATGAAGGAGGGGCAGGAAATATTTCGAGGTGGAGAAGAAGGAAGGTGAAGGTTGCGAAGGGGGTCTGACTGATTTTCCAGAGGCAGTGATTAGGATATAAGACCTGGAGTCAGTCACTTGTGGGTCAGTCCCAGCTTCACAACCACGAACCTCCATGACCGAGACCACATTAATCAACCTTTCCGAGCTTCAATTTCTCCCTCTGTAGAATGGGGATAAGCAACTCACCTCCTATGGGTGTGAGAGGACTGACTCAGTTAGAATTGTGTACAGAAAGTGTTTGGCACTTAGTAAGTCTCCTCCGCACGGTAGTGGCCATTACTGTTATTACCATTTTTGCGGTCATGATGTTTCTGTGCTGGATTTGCCGCATAGTGGGTCAGTAACACTTTTTACTTGACGTGAGCAGCTAGAGGCTTCTCTCTCTCTGCCCCTCTCTATTTTCAATTTAAAGTAACCAACCTTTAGTAAGCACCTGTATGTCAGGCGTCTTGTTCTGTAATTTTTAAAAAAGATTTTTTTTTTTTTTTTTTTTAGGGAGAGAGGAAGGGAGGGAGAAAGGGAGAGAGCGAAACATTGATGTGCAAGAGATACATCGATCGGTTGCCTCTCACACGCCCCACACGGGGGACCTGGCCCGCAGCCCAGGCATGTGCCCTGACTGGGAGTCCAAGCAGCGACCATTCGGTTTCACAGGCCGGCACTCAGTCCACTGAGCCACACCAGCCAGGGCTTGTTCTGTCATTTTACATATGTTAGCTCATTAAAATCCTCCCAATAATTCTTTGAGGTGAGACTAGTTATTTTTGTTTTTCAAGTATGGACATTGAGGCTTAGAGAGTCCCACAGGAGATTCAAACCCTGTCTGGACCGCTGGGCAATCATAAAGTGAGCACTGTGTGCAGGGGCTGGTGTCGTGGGGCCCAGTGAACCCGTTCCCCTGCCCCTTCCCATCGGTGCACTGGGACAGCTGGGGTGGGCCTTTATCACTGCCTTTTTCCTTCTTGACTGTAAGACCTTGAATCAAGGTACTTTCCCCCTCGATGCCTCACTGTGCTGTCTCTGAAGTGGCAGAGACAACAGCACCTAAGTGACTGGCAGGGTCATTGTGAAGCTCAAGAGCACAGCCATGAGTGGTGGCTCCCACCCCAGGCACTGCTCAGCACCCCTGGAAAGGGACCTTTAGCCTGGGGAATGGGTGGTATTAGCCCGACTAAACGGAAGTGGTGTAGTGACCCTCGGCACCTCCTGTTTGTGCCCCCAGGCAAGAGGAGTTCTCTGAGCACTGCAGGTGTGAACTCAGCCCCACTTTTGATGAATACAAAGGAAACACAATGAGAGAGCTCCTAGGAAGAGAGAGCAGGCAGTCCTAAGGTGCCGGACTGGCTGCTGGGGCCTTTGAATCTGCGGTTGCTTAGCTAGGACAGGAAGGAGCAATTAGCCCACAGAACAGTTAGAGGGTAGGATCCAGAGGTGGGAGGGAGGATCTTGCGGGGCAGGGAGGGTAGGGAAGTGAGGATGGGTGGGGCTTCTCACTGAGCAAAGGCCTGTGAAATCTGCCGGAGGCCTTCAGGCTGGGTGCAGTGTGGCCAGGTTTCCTGAGTGCTGTGCTCGGCTGTGGTATTCAGGACGGCTGGAGTGGGGTTGGGAGAGCAGAGGGGGGAGCCCTTCTAGAGGAATGAAAACCCATGATGCGGCCCCAGAGAAATCCAGTGGGAAAGGGGGCCGGGGTGAAAAATGGGAGTGGAATGGACACAGACGGTGACTCCCTGGATGTGGAGGTGTGCACAAGATCTTGACCAGGGGGAGCCCCAGTTTGAGGGCGATGACTGGGTGTTTGCAGTACCACCAACAGAGGTGGAAGGACCCCAACAGAAACAAGGTGGAGGGAGCAGATGTGGAGCTGAGCTCACCTGGGGATATGTTGAGTTTGAAAAACCTTTGAGAACGGCAGGTGGAGGTGTCTGGTCAGAAGAATGTCTTGCCTGAAGTTGGGGACCATCTGCAAACAAATTCTGGTACTTAAAAGCTACAGGCGTGGATGAGACCAGCAAACAGAGTGTGGTGGGCGGAAGTGTGGTGGCGGAGTCGTGGAGGGCACTAACAGGTGTAGGACTGGAGGCCGCACATTTGAAGGGCATAACCTCCAGAGTAATTTTTATGAAACACCTCACCCTGAATGGGCCTTACTCTGTGGCTTAAAAGTCTGCCTCACGGGCTGCGGGGTGGAGTCCAAATGCCTTAACCCGATGTGTAAGGTCTGACCAGAGCGGGCCTTGTATTGGTCTCCTGGGTTGTGTAACAAAGTCCTGCAAAGCTGGGCGGCTTAAAACAACAGAACTGTATTTTCTCACAGTTCTGGAGGCTGGAAGTTCAAACTCAAGGTGCTGGCACAGTTGGTTCCCCCCAGAGGCTCTGAGGGAGAGTCTGTCCCATGCCTCCCTCCTGGCTTGTGGTGGCTGCCGGCAGTCCTTGGAGTCCCTTGGCTTGTTGACACATCACTCCAACGGACCTCTGTTGTCACATGACCTTTTCCCCGTGTGTGTCTGTGCCTCTGTTTTCTCTCCTCATAAATCATTGGATTAGGATGGGCTTAAGAAGAGTATGGCCTTGTCTCAACTAATTAGATCTGCAAAGGTCCTATTTCTTTTTTTTCATTTAATTGAAGCTATGTTCATTTTTTTTTACATTTAATATTATTTTGTATTCGTTTCAGATGTACAGCGTCATGGTTAGATAATCATGCTTTGCAAAGTGTTCCTCTGATAGTTCCGGTATGCAGCTGGCACTATACGTAGTTATTACAATATCATTGACTATATTCCTTATGCTGTACTTCTATTTTGTAACTGCCAATCTGTACCTCTTAATCCCTTTGCCTTTTTTACAAAGTCCTCCTAGCCCCTTCCCCTCTGGCAAACAACCATCAGTCTGTTCTCTGTGCCTATGAATCTGTTTCTGTTTTGTTTGTTTGTTTATATTGTTCTTTATTTCACTTAGCGTAGAACCCTCCAGGTCCATCCATGTTGTCGAAAATGGTAGGATTTCATTCTTTTTTTTTTTTTTATGGCCAAGTGATATTTCATCGTGTATATGTGCCCTAGCTTTTTTTATCCACTCGCAAAACCCTATTTCTTAAAAAAAATTTTTTTTAAATCCTCGCCTGAGGATATGTTTATTGATTTTACACAGAGAGAGAAACATGGATCGGTTGCCCCCCTGCGTGCTCGAACTGGGGACTGAACCCACAGCCTAGGCATGTGCCCTGACTGGGACTTGAACCCACAACCCTTTTGGAATACCGGCTGACATTCCAACCAACTGAGCCACCTGGCCTGGGCAAGACCCTATTTCTTAATAAGATAATATTCTGAGATTCCTGGTGGTCATGAATTTTGGGGGGACATTGTTTAACCCCAGTACAGAAAAGCCTCACTTCTATCAGTTTTTTAGCCGTATCCCCACTTCTTCCCACCATGACCTCCTTCAGGAAGATATCCAGAATGTACCCTGGCTGAGGTTCATTGTCTTGTGAGCTTCTCCCCCTGTGAACACCCCAACACTCTCTTTATTGTGCGTGTCCCCCCCCGGGCTTGAGCTCCTCAAGATAGGACCAGACCTTGCCCGTTTTTCCTTCCTGCAGGGTAACTTGGGGTTCGAGAGTACCGTGGAAGAGAATTTGAGTCCTAGCTCTCCACCTAATTAACCATGCGGCCCGGCTCCAGCCTCCCAGCCTCAGCTTCCCCATCTGTCAGATGGAGCTATTATATGAGAGTGAAATCAATGAAATGAGAAACGATGTATACAGCAGCCAGTGCAGGACTCAGGATGTCGGTGAGGGACTCGTCGTGCTTGTGTGTTCGTCTTTGTGCATCTGGCACTTGGTAGGTGTTCCATGAACATTTGTTGAAAAAGTGATTGCCTGAGGAGACTTCATTTGGTGAGAAGTGACATGTGTATGTTTATGGATGTGACCCTTCCTCAGAAACCCCCCCTTCTTCCTGCCCTCAAGAAGCTGGGTAATTACAGTTTGAGTTTCAGCCGAGTACTGACGAGTGGCGGTGAGCAGGGGTCGCATTTTGAGTCAGGCTCTCAGCCCTGCACCCTGTGCTCTCTTTCATGTGGATGGAACAAACTTCGGCTTATTACATTAGCGGTACCTATGGTGGCTGCAATAGATGAGTCACCATTTACTGTAAAGCTTTCGGATGCCCGGCAGACACATGCCAGTCGGGAGAGAAAGGCCTTCTGCAGTCTGGCAGCCCAGCCCATGAGTGTCTAAAAAGAGACATAAAATACTTGTGTTTCCAGCAGCAGGAAGGTCTTGGGTGAGAGTCCACAGCCTTCTGCTTCCTCCTTCTCATCTTTCCTGCAGGAATTTTATTTTGATCTACACCGCGGTGGCAGGCGTATTTTGCAATCAGTTAAATGTCTGTGCAAATTTGCGTTTGCTTGTTTCTAAACTGGAGGTTTATGCTTGTGTCTGGTTTTGGTTTTTTGTGGATTATTTTTTAAAACTGTTTAAGGGACCTATTCTTGTTTCTTGGTTATTGGGCACTGAGAGCAACGCTTCCAAGCCTGAGACCTTTTTAGTTTTGAAGTAGGAATGTCCTCTTAGGCTCCTCTCTGCCCGCAGGTGATGGTTTTCTTTTCCTTTCAAGAGATGAACCTGTGAAATTCCATTTGGTTTCTAATGGCAGACAGGGCTTGGGGCATTCCGGTCTTTGAGGACGAACACTTGGCTATGAAGAATTGAAAAGCTTGGCAAGCTCGGTGTGTTCCCTCTGGCAGGTGCAGCTGGGTCGGGCAGGGCGCGGGGAGCGTGAGTAGCTGGAGAGGCGCCCCTGCACGTGCCGGACTCCATTCTAAGAATCAGGTTCCTGACAAGCAGGCTGTGTGGCAGAGCCTGGGCTGTCACGGAAATTAGAATCTGATTGAATGGATAAAATGTTTTTGTGCTTATCTGTGCCATGGGGCCCTGAGTAAATTATGTAAACTCTCAGCCTCAGTATTTTCATCTGTAAAATGGGTCTGCTGACACCTTCATTGGGTGGTTTGAAGAATGTGATGAGATATTTAAGGCACCTAGTACAGGACCGGTCCACAGTAAGGCTTAAAAAGTGGTAGCTGTAATTACGAGGAGTGCTCTGAATCTTTTGTTTTGAGGGCAGGGATGGTGGAGGGAGACCTTTGGTGAGAAGAGGGGAGTTAAGTTGTTCCTTGTCGGTAATTAGTGGTCAACTTCCTGGTGGTTTATGGAAATTAAGTTGGCCTCTGTGCTCGTTTGACTGGTGTCCCCTTCTCCACCTTGGATTTATTGCTGGCCCAAGTGCAACACCCCCTTTCCGAACCTCCTGGGCCTGTCCCCTCCTCTCAGGCATCTCTCACGATTGGCAGGACCATGCTTTTCTGGTGTATTTAGAGGATGGCTGGGAGCCCCTGCAGTGTAGTTCACACCCTCCCGCCGTGCACTGGCCGGTCAGGCAGAGGAGGTGATCTGAAGGCCCCGGCCAGGCCCTGGGTCTCCCAGAGATTTCTGTCCCTCTCCTGGAAACAAGAGACTGTCAGGGACATCTCTTTGGGGTTCTGAAAGTTGGGCCTGTCTGGGACATAGCCAAGGTATATGGGGGCAGAGGCGACAGACTATTTGCAATCATAATTTTGGGGGTGTTCAGAACAATGGTTGCCATAGTTGGACGTTATCGGCGGTGAAGGACGGTGGGGTTAAAGGACCACCCTCCCCTCTCCTGTCCCCGGGCACCCCCTCAGTAAGCCGGCGTTTGGAGGTGGAAGTTATTTACTGAGAACAGAGCACCCTCGCTTCTTGAATTTGCCAGTCTAACAGTGACATTGTTACTGTTCAGCCCTGGTGTTCACCGCCCTCCGGGGTCCAGGCCTTGGTGTGGGGCCTTTGCGTCTGGTTTACAGCAGCATCCCCAGGGCACTCCTTTGGTAAGCGGCTGCTGAGAGAGGGAGTGAATGAATGAAGGACCCAATGAAAGCCCCTAACAATGACAAAAAACTCAGATGGGGCGAGAGTGCTGCTCCCCACCCCCACAGGAAGGGAGAAGTATAATTCATTGTTCTTTCTTCTTTGTATATATTTGTGTGCTGGGTTGTGTAGCTGTCATTTCAGTTGTACCACATCGAGTCCTAGAGATCTCTTTGCTTGGTTTCCCTGGTGTAGTAATGGTGTGGCCTTAGGGCGTGGCTGGCTGGGGTGACGGGGACAGTCCATGACCGGGAGCAGGTGTATTTTCCTTGCACAGAAGATGTGGTTCCTATGACATCTGTTTCATGATAACTGATCCAACGGGGGAAGAAAGCCTACTCATCATGTCAGGTAGGCAAGAGAGGTTGAGTGTCCCCTTGTATGTAATAATCAGAAATGTAACACGGTTCTGAACTCCAAAGACAGTGTTCATTCTGTAGCATCACACTGACTCCTAGAATACTAGAATACTCTACTGTCAGAATTCCAGCTCACCCCGGGTCCTCCGGAGCCCGCACGGAGAACAGAAAGAATGTGACTAGTCGTGGTCACCAGAAGTGATCACCTCTATTCACTGCCACACTACAAAGGATCTGACCTCATGAGGGATGGGACTCGGGGAAGCTGGCCTCTGTCCCCAGAGCCCTCAGTGACTGTCAAATTGTTCACAACACCATCATTCTGGTCTCAGTGAGCCCTGGAGCTCCCCTCTCCTTCCTACTTCCCGGACCTCTGACCGCTGCGTCAGTTCCTGGTTCTTTCAAATCAGCCTTAGGCCTGGCACTGTCTATGGCAGCAGTTTTTCAACCTTCTTCATCTCACGGCACACATAAACTAATTACTAAAATTCTGCAGCACACCAAAAAAGATATTTTTTGCCAATCTGACAAAAAAAAAAAAAGAGTATAATTTTGACTCATTCATACCAGACTGCTCTTTGTGTGTTGGCTGTTGTCATTTTTTTATTTGACAATCTAAGGGAAAAGAGGTCAGCATGACTAAATAGTAGGGTATAACATGGTTTAAAAATTCTTGCGACATACTGGTTGAAAAATCGCTGGTCTACGGCAATGCACATTCCTTTTCTAAAGTCCTCCATCTGGAAAAAGTGTCTTATCCCAGTGTTTTTAATATCAAGTAACATCAGGATTACCTTTACCGGGCACCCCAGCTCTGTGGCCCCTCAGAAGGCGTGGGCCCTTTCCTGGTTAAGGGTTGGCACTTGAGTATCAGCTTCCTTTCGGCAGCGCCTCTTCTTTTCGTGCAAGCAAGTACCCGAGGAAACCCAGGGCCCCCAGGTGGTAATTGGGAAAGATAAGACCTCACTGTCTAGGGACCTCTGAGGGTGGAACCTGGTGACCGTGGGGCCTCTACTTTCTCTTTCATCGTCACAGGTTTAATATGCTCTCGTCTGTAATGGAAACCATAACACAAACTAATTACTAAAATTTGACTGTTGGTTCAATGAGAAACCTGTGAGAGGGACCCACTTCCTCTTGATTTTTGTTTTATTTTTAAAAATTCTGTACAATCTGTTTCATCTCTCTTCCTCTGGACTTTTCTTTTAGAAGAGCCACAAACAACATACTATAAAAACCAAAACCATTTAGAAAATAACACTGAACCCCGGGGAATACACAGCACTTTTCCTGCAGGGCACCTTCCTTCCTGCCATCTGGTTGTGGCTGTCTGTGTATCTGATGGGGCAGCAGGTAGAAGCGGACGTGGAGAAATTGAGGCCCATGGAGGAGATGGGAATTGACCGGAGTCCGCATCGGAGAAGACTAGAATCAGGTGCACACAGCTGAGGTTCCAGGAGAAAGCTTCCCTAGGTTTCCCCAGGGTGCTGGTGTTACCTGTGGGACATTCTCCCTGTTGTGTGTATCCTTAGCCTTTCCTTCTTGTGGTTTCATTGGCTCACTTCACCTGAGCGCTCACTGAAGCATCGTTATAATAATGCATTTTATGTGATGTCAGGGCAATCTCAAATGGATTTCTCCCTCCTCCATCCATTCATCTGAGATGATTCTTGACCTGCCCTCACAAGGCAGTGTGCCAGGCCCTGAAGGTTTGAGGGATGACGGAGACAAAACCCCACTTTTGAAGAATCTGTTCTCTGGAGATGGGGGACAGAGCCATAATACAGCTATAATATGAAACAGAACAAAGTCAGTACTATAATAAGCATAAAGGCAAAATGGAACAGTGAAGGGGGAGGGTTAATTTTTGTTGAGAGACGCGGTGGAGCCGTGTTTTGAAGGATAAGCAGGATTCTGGTGCTGGGCTGTGTATAAAAGGCACTCAAGCTGGTAAGGACTAAAGGCAATGCCATGGCCACACTCCTGATTCCTTAATACCACATGGCACAAACTCCAGGGTGATCTCGTCTTGGGTTTCAGGGGTGCTCGCCCAATAATGGTTTTGCAGAATGTTTGGACCTGCTTTACTTTGGGATGGAAGAGGGCTAGTATTTATTGAGTGTTACTTACATTTAGCAAATTAACATGCATCATCTACTCAAGAGCCCACAGCTAGCAAGTGCTGGAGCTGGGATGGAACTCAGAACTCTGACTCCGGGGCCCCAGATCTTCCCACATGAATGCCTCATCACCTTCTCCTGGGAAGTCGCTGATGCCCAACAATCTTTCCCAAATAGTGGGATTCGGGTTCCAAAGTAGGGTGGCTTCTGGCGGGTAGGAATGCTTGTGAAAATATTTTGCTGTCTTAACTCACTTCATTCAAACTTTCTGTGGTTCGTGGGAGGAATATTCCCATCGTGGTCATGCCTTGTGGAGACCTCTCTGCGGGGCCACCCTTGTAAGGTGCTCCTGGACCAGTTTATCAGATGATTGCCATATGTATTATTTTTTGAGGACCAGGTATTTTCTGACCTATGACCTCCAGACTAGCCAGTCACATTCTGTGCCCCAATGGGTTGTTAATGCATTGCTCATGGAGACAAGCTGTTGAACTGGCAAAATCGGTGGTGAAGTTTTTGTGGACAAACTGATGCTGTCCCATGAAATTTAAAAGGAGAAACAATCAAAGTGAGAGGCATGAGGAGCAGTGGCTCGGTAGGAGGTGGCACTTCCGGAGGCAGAGGCAGTAGACTGGGCCCTGGGAATTTTAGACCCATTTTTCCAAAGCGATGCCTTGAGCCACGAGGGGAGTATCAGGTGGACGATCGTCTTTCTGGAAGAAGGGTGGATGTTTGAATCTTAGTAAATATTTGGCAAGAAGGAAATAATACTGTAACTCTGGAGTATATCCCAATGGCGCCTCTGTCTTGTCATTTTGGCCCCTCTACAAGGGGTTTGTGCAGGGGTTTGTGTAGCGAATGTTGTCTGCGGAAGGTGCCTGAGACTTGTTGGTTTTGTCACAAGTGAGGTGCCATCCCCACTGCAGGTCCCAGTTACATTGCACAGCTAATTTCTGGTCTCTGCTCTTCTCTGTTGACTCCCTCTGCATCCTCCCTCTCCTTCCTTCCCTTCTCTCTCCATTACAGCACAATTTTAGTTCGCAAGATTTTTCCAGGGCTGCAGATCAGTTAATCTTAGACTCTGCTTCTCCAAGAGCGTCTTGCCATTTATCTTTATTCTCTATATTGGGATCTGGGATTCTGCTGCTAATACAAGTTGGAAAACCAGATGCCTAGAGCATTCCTGCAATGTTCGTTTTCTGCAAGGGTGGCCCAAGGGGGTTTGTGGGTGAGGGCCATAGCTCCTGCTGCAGGGTGCATGTATTGAGGGGTGGGGGCTATGGATAGGACCTGACCCATGTACCTGCCCTCTTGCTCTTTTCTCTGCTTCTGGAATTTGAGTCTTTCTAATTCCTGGGGGACTCGTAATTCTCCCTCTTTCATTTCAGCCTGCCGAGGAAAACAACTTGCGGGTTAACGAGTGAGTTCCAAGTTATATATACTCTCTCCTATAATACTCATTTCATAGACCAGGAAGCTCAGAGGGGTTAAGTGAAAAGGCCTAGATTTGAATCTAGATGTGATTCTGAAATTCATGATTTTTACTAGTGTAGTCAAAAATATTTATTATCCGCTATCATTTCTTCCTCTTCCGGAGGTGGGCTGCATAAATTTAGCACTATATGAAGTAGAGTAATATGTATATCACACTTTTATTCACCTCGAAAGTACTGCTTTTGGATGGTCAGGCATTCTGGGCTTCGATGACTGGTCGCGGTGGGAGGGTTGGGGTCTCAGGCTCGAGTCTCTTGTCACAGTGAAAGGGTACGGGGAGAGATATGAGAGGCTTTCCTCCCACATCCTGAAGCTGGACAGTCAGAGTCACACACCAGAGAGCCCCAGAGCACCGAGACCATTGGTTGCCCTCTTCTTTCCCTAAAGCTTTCTTTCTGGTCGTCTACTGGATTTCCGATGGAGTCCTTAGAGCATGGCTCAGCAGAGGAGGAATTAGGGGCAGCCTGCTTGGAAGGCCCCAGATGCGAAGGGGTCAGGGCCTGAGGAGGACCGGAAGTGAGTGTGTGTGGAATTGAGATCTGGACTGCCTGTCCATTGATTGCAGAGATTGGGGTCCCAGTTAGGCTACGCAGTGTGCCCAATCCATGGGTGTCGGTGAGCACAAAGCTGTTCTCTGGTGCCTCCAGGAGGGAGCCGTATGTTGTGCTCTGTTAAGGCAGCACTTCTCCTCGGCCGTGAAAATTAATTTGGTGCCCCTTTTCCAGGGTGCCCCATGCCTCTGTTTGAGGGAGCGGGTACAGACCTGCACTGAGGGCTTAGACACATTTAAGGAAACTCTGGAAGTAACCTCGAAAAGAAATCCACGCACTAGATTGCTGGAGGAAAAGTCCAGCTAGCCTGTGGGCCCCCAAAGCCTCGGAGCCACCCGGAAACCCAGAGTGTTTCATTAGTTGGCAACTCCCCTTTCTCTGGCCAGGTCCCATTTACGAAGCCAGGTGTAGCCCTGGCCGGTGGCTCAGTTAGTTGAAGGATTGTCCCATGTACCAAAAGGTTGTGGGTTGGTTTCCCCATCAGGGCACATACCTAGGTTGCAGGTTGCATCCCCGGTCGGGGCCCAAACCTCAGTTGTGGGTTCGATCCCTGGTTGGGGCATGTACGCGAGGCATCCCATCGACGTTTCTTTCTCTCTCTCCCCACCCTCCCTTCCTCTCTCTCCGATCAATAAACCTATCCTCAGGTGAGGAATAAAAAAATAAAGGTCAAGTGTAGGGAGAAGGGATCAGGGACTCTTGAGTTTGCTTAGACCCAGTGGACAGAATCCCTGCTGGTGTTACCCGGGTGGGACCAGAAGGTGATTGGCCACAGAGCCCTCCTTACTGAAGCCTTCCTTGTAACTCAGCCATCTTTCTCCAAACATTTACTTGAGAACCTAGTACTCCAAAGCTGGTGCTGAAGAACTTCAGCTCCAGGTCCGGCCAACTCATTTAGCCCCAGTCACCCACCTCTTGGGTAGCTGGTCATTCATTCTCTGGGGGTCAGAAGGTGGGGCGGGATGTTCAGGCTTTGCCCAGCGGCTGCCCTCTGCAGGGCGAGGTCCTAAAAATCATAGAGCCATACATTGAGATAGGCTTTTCAGATCCCTTTTGTCAGCGCCACACCCCCCCCCCGACTTTGTAAAGTGGCAGCTGAGACCCAGAGAGGGGAAGCCACAAGGTCACACAACTCCACACGGAGAGCCAGCTCACAGAACCCGCTCTTTGCAAAGGGGTCTTCTGAGGCACAGCCCAAGACTGCACCATGATGTCAGCCCTATCTACCCTGCCCTGTTTTCCTTGGAACCGATGAGGAAGGACTTCATGACTTCATATCAGATAATGCAACTGGGTACAGTTTGCCTGGTGGTTGCCTAAATTTAAACGAAGTGGGCTGGAGTGGGTGGTAGTGAAGACTGGCTTGGTGCTTTCATTAAAGCACCATGTGTTGGGGGAAGTTTCGATTTTTATTTTTACTTCACTGAATGAGGGATGAGCACAGAGCTGAGGTTCCCCCCCGCTTTTCTTTCTTTTTTAAATTATTGAATATCTGTACAGTCTCAAGTCAGGCCTGGTGGTACATTCCACTTTCAGCCTGAGTATAAACTGAAGGAGGTTGAACTGGGTTATTTTGCATTTCCTGATCATTAAGTACAGTTGCTGGGCAAGCCACTTGAACATCTACAGACCAATTCTGGTTAGACTTGGGTTTCATTTCCAATTCTGGGTACTCGTGGGCTATGTGACCCTGGATATTGTTTGTGAACTTCACTTTCCTCCTCTGTAAAATGCTGGTAGGAATACCTATGTTTTAGAATTGCTGTATATCCAAATTCACCTACGTGAAGCTCCCGGCACGCCGTGTGGGGCATGGAGGGTACTCATGAATGGTTACTGGCTGTCCATCCTCCACTGCGCCTTCCATGCCTTGCCCCCTTCCAGGCGGCAAAGGGACCAGGGGATGAGGTTGAGAGGAGGGGCAAGGGGATGGTGTGGAGGCTTGTGCTTGTGTGTGCGCGTGCCCGTGCGTGTGCTCGTGCGCGGGGTTGGAGTTTGTGGGGAAGCCGGCTTGACCCCTTGAGGTGACTGAGGAAAGTATCAGGGGCCTGAGCACCTGGACCTTTGCCCCAGAAGACTGCCTTCCTGGGGGTGTATCTCACTGATTCTTTGCAGTCAGTCTTTGCAAATCCCAGTTTAAAAATATGGTCCATTTATTGTTTTTCTGGTTCTAAGAGCAACATGTTAGAGAACAGTTGAAGCATAAAGAAAATCATAGAGAAGAAAATAAAAATCATCCCTAATCCTACCCTTCTGGAAGAAACCAGGTGTGAGGATTTTGAAGTCTATGTCTCCAATCTTTTTTTTTTTTAATGTATATATACATAGGGCGTGTTTGCCTACTTGTTAATTTCCATATAACTGGAATCATACTGCACATATTATTATGTAACATGCTTTCAAAACAGTATTCTGCTAGAATTTCCTAGTTGTAAGCTGTTCTTTACGTGACTTTGGGTGGTGGCGCAGCATTCTGTTCATGCGGATATTCCCTAACTTGTTTAACCACCCCCCTATTCTTCATCATTTACATTGCTTGCTATTATTTCTTTTGCTCCTTCATACCATGCTGCAATGAATTTGGGAATGCAGATTGAATAGTTGTATCCCTGTTTTAGGAAAGTGGTTCCGGGGTGAAGCATGCTGACCAAATGGTTTCGTTAGTTTCACATTAGTTCGTGCCCTGCAGGCTCCCTAGGTCTTTGGGTTGTTAGTGTGTTTTCCATCCAGGTGAGCACTGTGCCTCCCCTGCATTTCCGCCCCATTCTCTACCCTTCAGCCACCTGTCCTCCAGGAAGTCCTAGCTGTCAGGGGCAATGGTTCAGCGAGAATTCATGGCTGCCACAGAAGAATCTGGTTTGAGCCCTGACAGTGTCATTCACTAGCAGAATGGCCCTGAAAAAATTTTGTGCTCTTCTACACTGCTTTCTTATATGGAAAATAAGAGCAATGCCTTTCTGACCAGATGGCGAGGGGGAAGTACAGTCACGGCCTCTGGTGTGCTTTGTAACCTGAAATACCTGCCATAAAGATGTTAGTTGTTAGCACCCATGGCCCTTGACCTTGAGGAACAGGACCTAGTGGTGTGCTGCAGCTGGCCCACACCAGCTCATGAGAGTCAGTTGTGCACGTCTCTTCCCAATTCCTTGCCCACTGGCCCTCGCATTGGTGGCTTGAGCCTGGCCCTAGAGAGAGTATTTACACCAGGGAAAGTGACATACACCGAAATCAAGACGTTTTTTGGGGGGGGCTGGCTGTTAAGCATTTACCAGCACTTGACAGCCCTGATCTCCAGTGTATTTGTTTGACATTTGATATACATTGTTTGAATTTGAGTTTATAGTTCTCCTTTCACATACAGAATATCTCTGAGGTATTCAGAGATATTGTGGGTTCAGTTCCAGACCTCTGCAACAAAGTGAGTATTGCAATAAAGTGAGTCGTTATCTTTTTGCTGGTGGAGGGTCTTGCCCTCCGTTTATAAAAAATGCAACGTTTGTGAAATGCAATAAGGCAAAAGCACAATAAAATGAGGTATGCCTGTATTAATGTCTCATTTTCCCCAGCGGGACGTATAAGCTCTTGAGGGCAGGAATTAGATTTTTTAAGACTTTAAATTGCTTGGATGATGGCTCTGATAGGGACCCATAAAGCAGCATTTACACAAATGAGCTCATGACTTTAAACTACATGAAAACATTTTTCACTAAGACTTAAGCTCTGAGGGATCCACAGTATCTACTCAGGCCCATGGCCCAGTCCTCTCTTAATGATCCTTTATAGATGGGTATTACATACACAGAATCTTAGTTATTTAGCCTAAAAACTGCCCAGGGTATAATAAAGAGGCTTTATTTCCCTGCATTTCCATCAGTGACTGTAATAATAATGGTTAACAAGTAATAGCTAACATTTATTGATTGTTTGCTGTGTGCCAGGTACCTTCTAAATGCTTTTACAATAATTTTCTTGTTTAATCCTCACTCCAACCACATAAAGAAAACATTAATAATACTCTCGTTTTAGAAATGAGGAAAACGTGAAACTTAAGAGATGTTAAGCAACTTGGTGGTGGTTGAGGACAATTTGTTCATTCATTCATTCGACGTCTGACTCCTGCCACGCGCCTGGTGCTTCTCTGGCTGCCAGGGTGACCGAAACCAGTGCCTGTCCTCGTCGAACATTTCTGCCAATGAGCAAGACAGATGACAGATAAACGTATACACATATATACTACCATGCCCGGTTTTGCCAAGGCCTATGAAAAAAAAATCAGTCGGGAAGGAGATAGAGACTGATGGCGTAGGGCTGGGGTTTGGCTCTGTCGATTCTAATCGTAGCTGAGCACCCTGCACACAGTAGCCCCTCATCACATTTTTATTGGCTGGATGATTGGGAACAAGGCCTTATCCGTGGGGCTGATACAGCAAGAGTGTGGTGAGAACTCTGGAAAGCTCAAATCGGACCAGTGCACATAGGGCCCTCCAGTGTACTGATGTGTGTGCTGAGGGTCCCCAAACGTGCTGGGCAGGTGGAACAGGCAGAAAGGCTGAGCAGTGCAGGTGGGAAAAAGAGAATGAGCTCTATGGCAGTCGGGGGTGGGAAAGGTTACCCAGGTTTATAGAATCAGAGAACCCCGGGGGGTAGCATCTTCTTAGAGATCAAAGTTTTCATGATACAAAGGGACACAGGAAGATGCTGAGGGCAGGATGGCACCCCTAGGCGATCCTTGTGTTCGCTGTGGGTGAGCCCATGTTTCCATTCCCAGTCCTGTACCTTGTGAAACACCACCGGCTCCCAGATTGTATTTTTTTATCCCCAGCTGGGGGATAATGGGAGATGGGTGCAGTAAGCCAGTTTAGGGACCTGCCGAAGGGCAGCTGCTAATTTAAGGAATTCAGGGACCAGAGTGGGTTATGAGGGCAAACTGCTCTACCCCCCGCCCCCCACAAATGTACTTCCAGAAGTTGGGACCTTCTTGTGTGTGACAGACAAAAGGTATTTTAAGGTCACCCTCCACACACTCCCACGCATTGTGGACCAGCCAGCATCCAGTGTTGGCGGAGCCAACATTGATTGAGCATCTGCTCAGTGTTCATTTGATGTGTGACACAGGTCTTGTTCTTGGCTTCCTCCTCTGGAACGGGAGGGGGCTGGTCAAATGGCTTTTGATGTCCCTTTTTGGTCTGACCTTTATTCTAAGCTGGAGATTAGACAGGGACCCACCCACAAAGCATTTCAGCCTTTCAGTTTCTTTTCCAAGTGGCCATTGCTCCCTGGAGTGCAGCATTTGGGGAAGGATTTCAGGGCTGGAATGCGCGCCTCCTTCTGGGAATTTCTTGGTCTGTGGGTGCCGAGTGTTTTCCGGCTCGGTTCCCAGTTCTAAGCCACCTGGTATTCACTAGTGGTTGGGTGGCCACTGCCCACACAGGACGTTCCCCACAAAGAAAAGCTCGCCCACAAGTGTTTTCCTAGCACACCCACTGTCGACTGGAGGGGGTAGAATTTTGGGTGTACTTTCCCGATGGTCTGGTGGTTGTGATTTCGTGTCTCAGAACAGTATGGTCCTCATCCTGGTCCCTCGTGGCCTCCTACTGAAACCTTACAGCGATACCAGAGCAAACACATAAGCTTCAAAACTAAAAAATGATGAGGTGAGGAAGCAACAGGAAGTGGGGAAGTGAGCAGAACAAAGCTCGTGATGTGCGCTCAGAACACTGTTGACCTTTTTTTTTTCTTTTTAAAATCATATAGTTCTCTTAAATTGTTGAGGTAAAAGTTCGTGTGTATTTTAAAATGTTCAACCCCGTAAGAGGCCTGTGGAGAGAGCCTGCGTGGTGGTCGTTAACAAGTTTAGGGAAGATGCAAACCACCCTCCTCCCCTGCGCTTGGCGAAGGTATGCAAATTCATGTCAGGCAGTGTCCTCGGGGCTGTTTGAGCCTTTCACTCCACTTTTCTTTACTAAGAGCTGGGGAAAGTTATTTAAATTGCTCCTCTTTTAGACCTTGCTTTGAAGGACTCGATTTAGCTGTTGTACTGAGTCGAAGACGATGGGGAAAGTGGAATTCTGCCCCCACACTTTTTCTGCGTCTGCCTGCTTTTCTCATTTCCCACCAGTGACTTGAAAAGGAGAGAGGGCAGATTCAGTCATCAGTTTCTGGCATTCTGAGGGCCAGCGTATGTTGACTTTAACAAGACCCTGGCAGAGCCTTGCAAGAACTGTCACTCTCCAAGATGCCTCCCTCCAGGAACAGCACAGGCACACTTCACACGTTCAGGGGCACGCTTTACACGTGGGGAGCGGGGGATCACTGGCTAGCCAGATGGAGAGAGGGACCGTTAGTTTAGACAAATAGCTCTTCATTTGAAGAGCAAATACGGTCCTGAGGATTGAAGCCACTGATCGTTGGTTCCTCTTCGGATATTGGAGCCCAGTTATCTCAGGCTGAGTTCGCTACGCTGGGGCTTTGAATGGGGGTTGAGCCAACAAGAATGGTGCTGGTGATAAGGGCTGTGTGTTTGTAGAAGCTTCATCTGCGTTTCCACAGTGTACTCTCCTATCGAACTGATGAACATGGAAGGGAAGATATTATAGGTGCTCAATCAGTGATGGCTGGATAATAGTAATGATGAAATGATGAAAGCAGGAATGGTAGGCTGGCACTTCCTGGGTGCGTTCTTTGAGTCCCGAGGCTGGGTGCTAGGTCACGGGTGTGATTTTATTTAATACTAAGGGAACTCCGTTGGCCGGCTGGGCAGTAGAGGCCTGCCACAATAAGCGCAGTGACCCAGAATGATGGCGCAGGTGTCTTGGCCCTTGGTGCACTTGTGCCACAACATGGGTCCCTTCTGTCACCTTCTGTGTTCACTGGCGTTCGTTGCTGAGATGGCGGGGTTTGGGGCATGGTCCGTGGCCTGACAATAGGGTGTCTCTTTGGGGGAAGCTCACTGGACCGGGGGACATGCTGCCCCCATCTCCGTCAGCTTTGCTGGTGCACAGGCAGCCTCATCGCTGAGACACAGGTGCACCTCGCCTCCCGCCGCAGCCTTGCAGATTTCCGTGAGCTTGTATCCCATTGGAAATGCACTCGGGCACAGACTGTTTCAAAGAAAAGCTAGTTGTTTTTATTTATTTGTTTTTAAAGGCACTCTCTCCTCAGTCCTCTTTTATGTCTGTGGCATTTTGCGTTTGCCGCGATCAGGTTGTATGTAAGGCCTGCTCTGAGTGTTTGAGTTCAAGTCTTTTCACGTAGGAGACTGGAACACATGACTTGGGCACCTTCCTATCTTCTTGTAGCTTAATTTCTGTTTTGTTTCTTTCTTTAATCTTGTTGGACTACAGCCATGGAGGACAGAGCAAGCAGGACGGCCAGCTAATGTAGCCAACTCGTACTCAGTGAATAGAACAAACAGGGCACGAGACTTAAGCAGGTTTAAATAAGCCCGAGCGGCTTGGCCTCCAGGGGAAATTCGGCGTCTGTGGGGTGATTTGGGGAGTTCTGAACACCTTGCTAGTGGAGCCCTACCTTCTTTTTTCTTCTTTTAAAAAAGATTTTATTTATTTATTTTTTAGAGAGAGGGTAAAGGAGTGAGAAAGAGGAGAGAAACATCAATGTGTGCTTGCCTCTCACGCCCCCCAGACAGGGAACCTGGTCCGCAACCCAGGCATGGGCCCTGACTGGGAATCGAACCGGCGACCCTTTGGTTCGCAAGCCGACGCTCAGTCCGACCAGCCAGGGCACAGTCCCACCTTCTGAAGAGCCCAAGCGTAGGTGCCTCTTACTCTGGCGATGCCATGAAAGCTGTCCAGGGTCCGTGGTGGTGATAGCTGGCATTTTTCAAGTGGATAAAAGAGCTTTAAGGCAAGCTGGTTTTCAAGTTTTTATGGCTCAAACATGCAGAAAGGTGGTTTTGTGTGATTGGAACCTGTACCACTTGAATGTGGTCAGTGGCCACAGTGCAGCCCTGATGTGAGGACACCCAGCCCCCAGCCCGAGGCCACATTGGTGGGTCCGGCTTACGTGGCTCCCGTTTTGCCCTTGGGGGTTGGGCACCATCTAACTGATGGATGAGTATATGCAGATGAAACTCCATTCTAAACTTCTAGTCCAGTTTCATTTTAATATTTTCCATCCCGTTCCAGTACTGCTTTAATAAAGTCACTTTTTTTAAAAAACCCACAATGAAATCAAAGATGAAATTTTTAACAACACTTTTCTGAGTTCAGCCCAGGTTCTGTTATCTCCCTGTTGCTTTCAGTGCCCTGAGAGCAAGACGGCTCCCTGGTGGAAGTTTGCAAGATTCCGTGTACCATCTTGGTCTGTTGATTATAAAATTCTTGCGGGAAATGTGGCTTGGAATATGAACATGTGAACTGGGCCTTTTTTTTTTTTTAACTAAAAAGCGATTCTCTATCTTTGTTTGATTATTTAAGCTCTGTGAGGAGTTCAGTGTTCAGTGCCGGGGAGGCATTGCCTCCCCCTTTCGCCCGTGAATAGGGAGAGTAAATTTGAAAAGTTTAAAATTAATAGTGTTTGTGGCTTAGAAACCCACCTTGTCATTAACCACAGTGAATGCCAGCCTGAAACATGTTCTCGTGCCAGAGTAAACCACAAGGTTGTGGAAAAACATAGAGGAAATAGAGGGTAAGTTAGAAGTAAACAGCGAAGACGGGTTGGGGGGCGGATATGTGGAAGGGGGGCGCAGACAAGGGAAAGAAGAAAGGAAGGCAGAACCTGGCTAGGTTCTCTTGGCCTGTAGGCAGGTGTGGACTTCGCGAGTGAGCGGAGGTTAATAGTGTGCGAACTAAATATTGATGTTCTGATTTTTGCATTCCATTGGATTCGTGTTTTGAAATTCAGAGAAAAAATCCCGTAAAGGAAAATTACATTTGTGGGAGTGGATTTCTCTCCATCAGCTCACCTTTGTCAAGTTAGACCTAATTCATCCAGGACTGTGGTTCTCACCTGCGGGTGATTTTGCCCCCCGGCGGGGGGGGGGTGGCATTTGGCGATGTCTGGAGACAGTGTTGGTCGTCATGACTGTTTGGGGTTGTGTTACTGATAATTAATGAGTGGAGGCCTAGGGTATTGCTAAATATCTTACAATGCACAGGACAACCCCCACAACGAAGACTTACCCGCCCAGAGTGTCCGTGGTGCCAAGGTTGAGAAACCTTGCTCTCCGGGCTCGGTTGCTGTTCGTTCTGCCTCAAGCAGAGCACTGTCTGTCATTCCCAGCAGGCTGTGGGAAGCACATACTTCTGCTGAAGTGGAACCTCCAGGTCCGGAAAGCTCACTGCTCCGAAGACCTGAAAAGTCCCCGGAATTGGCATCTTGGCCCAGCTATAATAATTTTGCAGCTTAGAGTCATAGTTCATCCTTTTCTTGTCATTCTGTGGACCCATCCCCAACATGAATCCTCTAGCTTAGTGTATTTTGCCTCCACCATGTACAGGATGCTATAATTTTAGTTTTTCTTGCTTTCGTATTTAAACCAACCATCTTAAGGCTGTTTGGATGAGTCATTGGTCCTCTTTGGGGAACCTGCTCTTCTCTGCCCTCAAACAGGTAAATGAATAGGATGGGTTTCACACAGGATGTGTCCATTGTGCATCCTCCCCTCCCCGAGAATTAGAAATATGAACTATTTAATAAACTGTAGACTTACTGCCAGTCAACTATAATCTTTCAGGCCACTTTTGACAAGTTTCAGGTAAGAGTGATAGCATATTAAATTATTAGGCAGTTTTATGACTTTGCGTGGATGATTTATCCTTTGATGAATAAATATTGCTATAGCCCAATTTAGAACTTGACAAATGCTGATTTACAGCTTAAAATATACATAAGGGTTATTTTATGATGAAGTGGAGTGGGAGTGGGGTAGGTTTAAAAGTGAAGGCCACGGCACCTTTGACTTATATGCCCTTGAAACATTGCTGCGGGCAGAGCTGCAGAGAGAGTTCTCGGTGCTACTGGGCGTTCCAGCCACTCCTGATAGGAATGGGCATCCAGGCCGCTTTGTCATGCTTGCACAGTCCCAGCCGATGGTGCTTTGGGGCTCTATTAGAAGCATGGGTGCCTGGGTCCCTAGCAGCTGGTCCTGTGAACCTTTAGGGGATCCCACTTACTTGCATTTGGAACTTCAGGGCGGCAGTGGTCCCAGGGTTAGCAACTGTACATTTTTCAGATAAGGAAAGTAGTTTTGAGGATGAATGTTTTCAAAAACTAATCGAGGAGGGGAAGCTTGGTGAGCTTCCTGTGTGTTCTGGCTGTGGCGATCATCCTATTTTTGAATCAAAAATAAATAAACTGGGACGTTTGAACCAACAATCATGCATATGTACAGGAACAGAGAATTTATCATTGAAAGTGACCTGTAATACCTGTTTCATGCATACATGCATAATGATATAGAGCTAGATCAGTTACAGTCTTTTCCTACTGATTGACTGAGTAGTTAACGTGTGCATATGACAACACAAGTTGGACGTTAACAAAGAGTCTGAAATGGTGTGTAGTAACCGTTCCTCCTCCTGGCCCCGGTCCCCCAGTTCCCCTCTCTGAGGGGGATCAGTTATTAGCTTTTTGGTTATCTTTTTCAAAGGTAACCTGTGCATCTAAATGCATATATGAACACACAGTATTTTCGGCACCTGCTGGTATGCTGTTCGTGTTGTTCTGTGCCTTGCGTGTACCACCTAACAGTGTGCATGGAAAATGCTTCCCTATCACGACATGGAGCATGCCCCCACTGTTTTTCACAACGGCATAGCATTTCATTTTAAGGACGAACCGTGACTTATTAAAGCAATGCCCTAACAGTGGATATTGAGGCTGTTTCCAGTTTTTGTCATCACAAATCGTACTGCAGTGTCACTGTATATACCCCATTTGGCACATGTGGGAGCGTGTCTGCAGAGTAAATTCTTAGAAGTGGAATTGCGGGTCAAAGCAAATATACAGCTGTGATCCTTTAAGGAGGTTTTAGCAATTTGCACCGACACCCTCAATGAATGAGACAGCTTCGCCAACACAGTGGGTTATCAAACTTTTTGATCTTTGCCAATCTGATAGATGAAAATTGGTACCTTAGTTAGTTTTCATTTGCATTTCTTTCATGAGTGTGGTTGAGCATTTTTTCCACAGGATCCACGTGTGTTAACTTTCCTTTTAGTTCGTATCCTTTGCTCGTGTTTCTATCAGGTCGTTGGTCTTTCACAGTCTTTTTCAGTCGGCATCTCTTTGACCCATTTCTGGGCTTCGTATAGCTCACTCCTGGGGGCCGAGGCAGACTACGTACTGGGGCCTCGGAGAGTGTGGTGAATGGACAGTGCTGTTCGTGAAAGTGGGTCCATCTTCTTGGGTGACCATTGCTGCCTCGGAGGCTGTGGAACCCCCGAGCCCGGTGGTTTCTGGTCCCACCCCTGCAGTGTTCTTCCAGAGATGGCAGCACCCTGAGAGCAGGTGCCCACTGGTGTGCTGAACGCACGAGGATGCGTTGGTTTCGGGGATGGACGTGAGCGAGGCTAGGGAAGCCAAGGTGGGGAGGAGGAGCAGAGTGTGGACACCAGGGTACTGAGTATTTACATTTAGGCAGATTCTCAGGAAAGAGGCATGGCAGCTATACTGAAAAATTTGAACTATATGATGTCCGAGAGGTCAGGAAAAATAGGATAGTTATTTTTAAGTACTATGTCAGTTACGTTTTCAGCATTATGTACAATAGGGTTTTTTTTCAACCTTTCAACGCCTTTTCACTGAAGGTTATCCAAACGTAAAGCAGTGGCTCTCAGCCGAGATTGATCCCCTCATCTTGCCCCCGGCATTGAGCAGTGTGTCTGGAGACCCTTTTTCTGGTTGTCACGTTTGGGGTGGGGAGGTAGGAGAATATCTCTGGCAGGTACCTAGTGGGTAGAGGCCAGATGCTGCTAAACATCCTACAATGCACAGGACAACGCCCACAACAAAGAATTTCAGCCGGAAATGCCAGTCGAGTCAATACATGAAAAACCCTCATAGAAAGGAATGGGGTTCTGTTGTTAACCTGAAAATAAAATACAATAGATCCACTATTTCTTTCAGTTTTCAGACAGCTTCGACCCTATGTAGTGTCACATTTGGACTCCCTGAATTAGAACATTGAGACAAACTTGACCTGAAAAGGTGTGGAGATTGAAGAACAACACTTTGAAAATATAACTAGCACACTGTTTAAAAATAAGTCAATCCCGGAGTTTTCAGACAACCTGTGGGTTTCGCTGGGAGCTGAGACCTGTCACTACCACTTGGTCCTCCTCACGCTTTCACTGTCCGCCATGGATATAGCAGGTACAGAAAGGGTAGAGATTTTTTAACCCGAGACTCCTGAAAGGAGAGAGTCATCGGCGCCAGCAGGGTGGCATTTTCAGGCCATCAGGCTCTCAGCACAGTGGGAGAACAGCACTTGGAACCTGCTGGGCTCTGCCTGAGTCGTCAGCACCCCAGTCTCCTAAGTCCTCAGGATGCTCGTCGCTGTGTGGCCTTCAGCTGCGGAGGTTCAGAGAAACCAGCAGAAATACCCCAGGATTTTCCCCTTTGTTTTCAGAGAAGGAGGCGGCTAGAGTGCACGTTGGGGGCCCAGGCTGCCCGCTGGAAATCTTTATTCCTTACGTGAGCATGACTTTGGGTAGCCCTCAGTCGCCTCATCTGTAAATGGTGTAATATTAATATCGTTATGAAGGTTAACTGAGTTAGCATATGGAAAGGACTTAGCACAGTACCTGTAAAGGTTAGCTGCTATTATTATTATTATTATTATTATTATTACTATTACTATTGGTTTCAGCCTTTGGAAGTCCTTGCCCCTCCTCGGCAATTCTGTGAAACCCTTTGCCAAGGTGAGCCAGTGTGCCAGATCCCAGGGGAGCTGGCAGTGGCTCCCCTGAGTCCACGTGCACACGGCTGCCCTCCCCGTGCCTGGGCTGGGCCTGCTTCTCCCAGGAGGCCGCAGGGGCCTGTGCTGAGCCGCCGCCTTGAGCGCTCTGCCCCATCTCCGCCCCGTCTCCGCCCGCCGTGCCAGCCCCTCCATTCTGATCAGGCAGGCGCAGGCCTGCCTCTCTAGGATGGGGCTCCTCCTCATTCCTCTCTTCTGATTTTCAGTTCCCACAGCCACTTTCCCATTTCCCACCATGCCATTAGGGGTTGACTGCCTTGGAAAGGCTCAACTTGGGAGCTGTGGGGTGGCTGTCTCTGGGCTGTGGCTGCCCTCCCACGTAGGACTCGGCTTTGGTCAGGCCGGGCCAGGCCAGTCGGCTCCCTGCTGCTCGTCTCCGAGGTGCATTGCAGCCTGGCCTCAGCCACCGTCACCAACGGTGTACCAAAAAGTTGCTCAGCGAAGCCAACTTTTAATTTTGTTTTCATTCAGCTTGGAGGTTCATATTCAGATAGTTTTGGGGTCATTTAATGGCCGGGGATCACAGGGTCTTGTGCGTGGGTGGGTGGTTCAATGTTAGTGCTTCAGTCAGCACCTTGTTTGAAGAAATCACTAAATACATAGAAGTTTATAGGATGCACTGAGGTGCTAGAGGGAAAGGGGCAGATAAACCCTGTCTGAGGTGGGTAGCATAGTCTTGACATCAGGTGCTTCCTCTCTTATGGAGAGTTACAGCCCCAGCCCTCATGGAACCCCAGTCTGATGGAGGAGGCAAGGGATGAATTTACAGTCTGATGTGGCTGGGTAGGGGGCAAACTGACAAACTCTGCTTATCCAGCCTGATGGAGGAGACCGGAGTCTTGCTTTCTGACCCAGTTTGATGATGTGTGAACAGACAGAACCCTCAAGGATATGATGGAATGGAGCAGTTCTGAACACCATAACTTTCTTTCTTGCTCCATGTTAGAAGTAGGGGAGGTAGGAGAGACTGGCGGCTCCTGCAGAAGCCGATTCAGCAGTGCCCTTTGATTCCGAGGGAGCGTGGCTTTTGGTGACCGAGCCCCACCCTGAAACAGTGTGGAGGCTGTGCTATCTTTAGTGGCCACCCTTCGTAATCTTTAGAGGACGTTGGTGACGTGGCTGCTTCCTGGGTTGGACCTTTCTCCCTAGAGAGCTGTGCGTTTTGCAGGGTGAGAATTTGGTGTGGGGCAGAACAGGCAGTGGGGAGTGGCTGAGGGCTTCTCTGGCACTCGGCAGCTGGTCCTTGCCTTTCCCAGAGTCAGTGAGTGAGACTTTTAGACCCTTTGGGCAGTTCGTCTCCGGGTCAGAAAATAAGAATATGGTAGAAAGGACCTGAGACATCATCTCATCTTGTCTTCCCATTTCGCGGAGGAGACTGTGGAGGCCCAGAGAAGGAAAGTGTTTTTCTCACTGCTGCTTAGAGGCTGTACTGAGTCTGGCTTCTGAATCTGGTCCCCCAGCTCAGGCGGTCTGGTAACAACAGCGATCGGGGAGGTTCTGGTAAAGCCTGTGCCCTGTCAGTTATTCTCGGGCACAGAGCCCTGCATCTGCCATCCCTCTTGAAATACAACCAGAGGCCTTGCTGTGGCCTCGGGGCTGCCTGATGTGGCCTGCGCCTCCCCTGCCCCCACCTCTCTAGCCCTCCACTCTCCTTCTCATTCCTTGAATGCACAGGGGCACTTCCGCCTCAGGGCTTTTGCACTTGCTGATCCTTTTGTCTGGCGTACCTTCCCCAGACACCTGTACGGCTCACTCCTCCTCCTTCAGAGAGCTCTAACCTGGCCATTCTGGAGTAAATGCCTTTCTTCCTGGCCATTTTTTATTCTTATTCTGCTGTTTTTTTCCAGAGAATTTTTTACCATCTTACATGGGGTGTGTGTGTGTGTGTGTGTGTGTGTGTGTGTGTGTGTTCATTTATTAACTCTTTCCTTCCTCCCTTCCTCTGTTTTGTTCACAGCTGTATCCCCAGCAACCAAAACACTCCTGGCACACAGGAAGTGCTCAGTATCTCTTTATTCAAAGAAGGAAAGGAGGAAAGTAGGGAGGAATGAAAGGAAGAATAAAGGAAGGAAGGAGGAAGGAAGGGAAGGTGAAACACAAATTAAAATCAGAGGCGTTCAGGTGCTTGGTATTAAGGATGGTTTGGTTTAGTTTGTCTGTGCTTTAGATAAAAGACATAACTTGATGGGGGTGGCTGAGTCGCACCCCTTTCCGGAGCCATCTGGACCCACCTCTGGTGTGGTGACCTGGCAGCACTTCCTGATGGCCCCTGAGCACCATCCACCCTGCATGATCCTTGTACCTGTAACTGGAAAAAACTCGATTAAACTTCATCCTTCCCAGAAAAACTGTTTAATAAGTACCCTGGATATGGAAAGGCTCTGAAGCCTTCATTGGCGCTCTCTGGCCCTTCACCAAATGATGGAATAAAGATTGTACTGGTGAGGAGAAGCCGCGTCTTCCCCCTTAGGGTTTATACATCTTCAGTTTATCTTTACAACCTGACTCTCTTTCCCCAGGGACAAGTAATAGAAGATGTGAGTTGGGGATCCAGGAGGAAATTGGGGGTGGGGGCATACACCGAGTATGTGGATTTTGGCTGGGCTCATGAAATTGGGAGGTTAGAAGGGGAAGCTGCGAGCTCCCGGGTCCTGGTCCTGCCCCTTTTTGTGGGTGGCCGTGGCCAGTCACTTCCCCTCTCACAGCATAGCTTCCTCATCTACAAAAATGAAAATTGGACTAAAGCTGGGGAGGGGTGTTTGGGGGGGGATTGAGGTTCCTGGGGATCCATGTGGATGGGTTGTTCCTCAGGTCCCTTCTAGAACTGGCATCAGCATAGACAGCCACATTTTAAATTCACCCCTCTCTTTGGATGAGACACCAGATTTTGGGAGGCAACCATGACTTCCTTGATATGCTGGAAATCAAGGTGACAGTTTAAAAAAAGGTAAATATCTGAAAAGTTTTCTCAGTGCCAGTCACTTCAGTAAGTATGGGGTTTTTTGTTGTTGTTGTTTTTTTTGTTTTTGTTTTAAATTTTCTTTCTTCTTCTTGGTCTTAACCTGTAAGCCATTACAAGACCAAATAAGTTTCAGTTTGAGTCCCCCCTGCTTTACAGTCTGAGCCTGTTGACTTACCACGTTTACTTTAAACTAGTCTGGCTGTTCCGGGGAGGCCTTATCAGCCAACTGTTAGCCCTCGGGGTGGGAAGCCGGGGTCTGGGCAGTTTGGAAGCGGGGACCTCAGCTGGCTGGGAACAGGGTGAAGTTCCAACCCCTTCCCAAACCCTTGCCTCTTGCCCAGGACCAGCTACATAATTTGCTGGGCCCAGTGCAAAATGAAAACGCAAGGCCCCTTGTTTAAAAATTAATAAGACTTTCAAGACGGCGGCAGCAGTGCATTAAACCAAGCACGGGGCCCCGTGAGCCCCAACAGGCGGCATGCCCGTGACGCCGGCCCGGCTTTTTTATCTGTTTTACCAGGACCATGGAGGTTTATAAAACACATTTTAAGAGTCATTACACATTCCCTCAGATGGAATTTGAGTTGTTTCTATCATGGCCTGGTGACTCAGGGCCGCCCTCCTGAGCCACTGCTTGGAAAATCTCGCCAACCCACTGGGGAGGGTTTAGATGGTGTCTGCTGAGCTAGTGGGAGGAGCAGAGAAGGAAAATTTGCAAGTGGTTGCACTGTCCAAGCAGCCCCTTGGATGCTGGAGGTTCCTTTCTGCTGGAGCACCACGTGTTTTGTCCTTTAAAATGTGGTCTGTCCATACTATAGAATATTATCCAGCAGTAAGAAAGGAATGAAGTGCTGATCTATGCTACAACATGAATGAACCTTGAAAACATGCCAGATGAAAGGAACCAGACACAAAGGCCACATATCGTATGCTTCCATTTATATGAAATGTCCAGAATGGGCGAGGTCGTAGAGAGAGAAGGTGGTTGCCAGGGAAAGATGGGGATGGAGAGTGACTGGTAAGGGGTATTGAGTTTATTTGGGGGTTGTGAAAATAATCTGCAATCAGATAGTAGTGAAATTAGATTGGATAGAAGTTGTACATCCTCGTGAATATGCTAAAAACCACTGGATTGTGTGGTTTAAAGAGTAAATTTTATGGGTTGTGCATTACAGGCGCATTTAAAAACAACTAGTGAGAAAAAGTTTTTTGAAGGCTCAGCACTTAACTCTCTGCTCTCTGCCCTTGGTGGGTGTTGTTGGTTTAGTGCCAGAGCCCCCTTCCCTCCTTCCTGCCTCCCCCTCAGCCACAGATAATCTCTGAAGCATCCTTTATGCAAAAGTCTGTTTTCCAGGAAAGATCTGGAAGCATTCATGCTAAGCTGACGTGTGGCTGCTAAGTCTTAGCCCCTCCCAAGACATTTGCATATGAGCTTATAAACGGAGAAAGCTTTTAGGTGAGAGGAATGAACGTTTAATTTTTAATTTTAGAATTTCAAGTAAGAGCAAGCGTGTGTGAAAGATTTCTATTTTTTCTTTTTTGTGGAGTGGGGTGCTCTCACTGGCTCTGGATCTAGGGGTGGCGGAGCCCCAGGCAGGGCCAGGCTGGTGGTGAGCGTCAGGCTGAGAAAAACTCTTCAGGACAAGCATCTTTGCCCCAGACTTCCTTTAGCCAGGCTTCCTTTAACATTTTCCAAAGTGGGGACATTTTGACTTCGGAGGCTACTGGGAGGAAATATTTTTCTGGTTAGGCGGCCTTTCTGCTGTCGATGTGCTTGGTTTTTGAATCAGTCCCAGTTTGAGACAAACCCCTTGCCCAGCTCTTTTCTGCCCTTGTCCGTGCACCTCCACCTCCCACCTACCACTTCACATCTCCTGCTGCTTTCCTGCCCCCGCCCCGCCCCCCGCCCCACTATCATAGCTCCAGCCCCCAACACCCAGTGTAGTGCAAGCTTTATCCCCTTGAGAATCCCTTTGGTCAGCAGCAAGCTTTTGTTGTTGTTGTTGTTGTTGTTGTTCTTTTTTTTGCGTGGGGGAAGGGGGTCTTAGATCCTGAGACCTTTATTTTACTCATCTTTGGATCTCCAGAGTGTGGCAGGCTACTCGTACACAGTAAACATTTACTAAATGCTTTTGAATTGCCCTGAGCCAAGGATGAGTGCGGCCCTGTGAGTGAGCAGGAGTATAAATGCAGCAAGAGCGATGCAGCGAAACTGTAAGCCTCAGGGTTTCCTTGATAAGAGACAAAGAAATCGCATTTGCGACGTGAAGGACTGGAGCCTGAGCTCTCGCTGGCTTTGAACGGGGTGGCGGGGGCGGGGGTGGGGGCATCCCCACCGCTTCTGTGAGAGGATGAGACAGGGTATCTCAGAACTGCCCCATGGAATAGCTGCTTCCATGGAGGGCTTTTCCCTGAAGGGTTGCTCGGAGCGTAGCTCCCATCCTTAGCCAGAAGGGCCTGCATCAGCAAGTCCTTACTGGGTGCTCACTATGTTCGCAGCACCGATCTAGGTTCTGTCACTTTGCAGGGCTTCCAGAGGAGCTCCATTACGTGATGGACTCGAAGGAGCACAGGGCCTTTGAATGTGCCCTGCCTGGGCTGGGAGAGTTAAGTCTGGATTCCTAGGGATGTTAAATTCCCACATAATAGATTGCTCTCGGGTAAAACGCATTGGTGTTTATATCTTAAACACTGCCATTCACACCACCTCTCATGGGAGGAAGACAGGGCTGCACTTCATTCAGCCCCGTGCATCTGATGGGCACACGCTAGGGGTTTAACTGGAGAGGCGTTAACGAAGGGGAGTATTTATAGAAGTGTGGGCAGGTTGGGAAACCAAAGGATAGCTAGGCACCCTGGGGCTGGCAACATTGGGAAACTGTTGTCTCCCCTAGGCCAGGAGGAGGGAGCTCCAGAGTTGGGAGAAGGGACCCACGACAATGGTCGTGATGCTGAAAGGACACAACCGTTGCCAAACTGTGGAGAGGTGAGAGGAAAAGCGAAATAAATTTGTAGTTATTCCAAGGAAGTCAGCGGGCCAAGAAGGAGAACCGTGTGTGTGTGCAGTTGAGAATACCCACACCTGGCTTCCCGGGCATTCTAATGCTCGGTGGTCTCTTACGCTTCTTAGGTTACTCAGGATGTGACCAGTCAGCCAGTGTCCCCTTCTTCCAGCGTCATGGTAGTTATAAAGAACAAAGTGCCTTGTCTGCATTAGCAGGATGGACACGGGGTAGTTCTGACTGTAGCTAGAATAACAGATAACCTTCCCCGACGGCAAGCCCTGAGCATCCTAAGCACTTTACGTACATCCACTCATCAAATTTTTCCAATAACCTCAGCAGGCAGGTACCATTATCATCCCCACCTTCATGGTGTTACCGATGAAGAACGTAGGACTGAGGTAAGTTACGTAGAATTATAGCTAACAGGAGGTAGAGCTGGGCTCGGAGCAGGTCTGTCTGACTTTTCAGTGCACACTCGTAAGTAACCTCTCACTGCCTCATGGGCTCATTCCCCTGCAGTGGGCCCCCCCTCCCCATGTGGTCATTCCCACATGTGTGCTGGTCCCGCTGCCTGGGATGGTCTTCCCACTTCCCCTCCACTTGACCCAATTGAACCCTTTTTTCAAGACCCGACTCAGATCTCACTTCCTCTCTGAGATCTTCTCCAACCATTCCACCTCCGCCCACCCCCACCTTTCCTTTAGCAAGCAGAGGCAGGTAACTGTCCACTATGTCATACCAATGTGAACAGCGGGTGCTACCCAGCTGTTTCGAGGGTGTACATCCCCTCAATCCCCAAGAAAGCTCCCAACTTGACAAGAGTCAGTGAATTTGAGGACTGGTTTTCTACTTGGTTAGTAAATGCCCACTGAAAACCAACAGGGAGGATTTTTTCAAAGAAAAGAGAAGAAACCAGAGCTGAGCCCAGTGGGAGCTTACGGTGTGGTGGAGTGTTGAGGGGGAGAGAAGGTGGGCACAGACTGCTACCTAAAACGGCATGGCACTGTTTCTGAATGGCATTTCCCTGGGTAGGCGAACATGCCATTAGCCAAGCAGTCAAGCCCAGTGGAGGTAGACAGTTGTCGAAGCCTTCCTTCTTACAGGATAGGAAGTGATGCTAGTCCAGTGCCCTCCCCCGGGGTTACCCCAAAGGCCCCACAGGACACAGAGGCTTCTGGGTGGAGCATGGCCAGTCTGCGTCTGGGCAGTTTAGAAGTTAACAGAGTTCTTTAGAAATGTCTCTTGAGGGACCTGGAAGTTTAGATAATTGACAGACATCCTCCCGTTTGGGGCTGGCATCAAGGAGAAGGTTAAGCACCATGTCCTCTGCCCTCCCTGAATAGTCACCCGAGGTCATTTCAGTTGCACTAGGAGGACCTCAGCCTACCTCGGTGTGGTGTTGCTTAATCTCATTTCTTTTTTCTCTGTTCCTATTTTTCCACCCACTCCTGTTAGCCTCAACCCAACTAGAGACTGGAAGGGGAGAGTGAATTGTGCGGAAGCAGTTGGATGCATGAGTGGCAGAGAACCCTTTGCTCGGGCCTCTCTTTGCTAGTTCCTGTAAACATTGCTGTTGAGTTTCTTTGGATTTTTCTCTCTGCTGGGCTTTGGACATGCCAAACTACTTTTTCTTCTCTGAACGCATCACATACCCTCCGACCTCCGGGCCTTTGAGTTCGTGGCTCTTGGCTGCCAGGAAGACTCTTGTCACCCCTCTTTGTTGCCTTGTTAGACATTAGGGAGTAGTGAGGATTGTGGAGAATTCCATAGTTGACACTGCAGGGAGAGAGTTTCTTGGTTCCCGATCTATAAGATGTGGGTTTGAGTGTTACTTGGAGTGGGGTGACTGCTTGCCTTGGTGAAGACTTAGGAAGGAAACAAGTGGTGGTGGGTGACACAGCCTGGGTAGGAACTTAAGAGAGAGGGACCGGTGGAGACACTTAGGAGAGGACAGCTGATCCATGTGGCAGAAACTCGGAGAGCATGGGGAGATGAGGCTAAGGAGGCTTGACGGCTGTCCCAGGGCATCTCTTCTACATCCGTTCTTGGGGCCCAGCAGGGCCTGGAGGTGGCTTGGGGTTCAGTCTTAGAGGTGGACTTGTCCCTAGGCAGGGTGCTGAAGCCAGGACCGGACTGGGGAGAAATCTTGCATTTTACAAGAAGGAGACGTTCCTACCCACCAGGCTGGGACCTGCACCGGCGCCTGTTCTCAATACTGTGCAGGTTGCAGGGATTAGATAATGCTTTCGTTCAGGTTTTAAGTGGTCATTATTTCTTTATTACATAAGTAAAACATAATAAAGGTCAACAAAGAGGAAAAGGAAGTGAGATTAATATCACCCGTAATCCCACCACTCAGATATCATTTACATATTAGAACTGGGGTATGGATTCCTCCTTACCTCCCGGGTGATTTTCTGTATTTACGAAGTGGAAGCAAGTCACATGTCCGTCAGGAGGAAGGTGTGTAGGTTGGGCTTGGTGGCACTGGGAAGTAGTTTGTGGTTCGTGAAGGAACTTTCAGAAATAGATAGTGGGGAGTGAGGGAAAGGAGGAGGTGGAGAGTTTTTGAGGAGCGGGGTGTGTAGAAGCGAGTGAGACTGCGGACCCGGGCCTGCTGTTGTCAGATCTCCCCTCCCGGGCTGGGCTGGGGGAGAGAGGGTAGTGGACATGCCAATGAGCAGGTGCCCTGTTAGGAAGCGGTGATAGTAATTCGTAGTAGATATTCATAAAAGTACCTCGCTTGGCAAAACAAAAAGCCGGCAACTCTGTGTTAGTCTCCCCAATTAAAAAAAACAAAAAAGATTTTAACAAATCTGTGCATACTAAAAATATGAACAATACTGCAGGACTGGACGGGGAGCTGTAAATAATTGGATTTGGTTCTAGTTTTGTGCCTGGCTCGAGCAGTTTTGGACTGGACCTTAATTTCTTCAGGTCTTAATTTTCTTATCTGCACTACATCAGTGGTTCTCAATCCTAGATGCCCATTAAAATTACTGGGAAATGAAAACAAACAAACAAATTACCCAATGCAAGAGCCCTACCCTCATCCTCACATGCCCAAATCTCTGGGGGTGGGGCCTGGGAATTTTTTTAATGCAACCAACGTTCAGAACCCTTGGATTATCTTAATTGCTCATTGGAGCCCTAAAATGTTAGGATTCTATGTATTGTATTATACAGTTTTTTTCCTTTCAAATACTGTGCACAAATATAAGCTTCTTACATAGCTAGCTGTCTTGCTGTTTATGAAAAACTCTCCATAATTCTCATTAGGCCAGTGAGATAAGCCAACATTTTTTTCTCTAGTAAGTCAGAACCATAAACGTAATGGTAAGTCAGTAAATAATTCATTCTTGACCCAGGAGTTTAGCATGGACTTTAATTTCTTCTTCCTTCACTTTAAAAAAGCTACTGACTGGAGGCCTGAGGCCACCTCTGTTTATAAAGAAGACCCCGAAAAGTTCAGAGAGAAGACATTACTGGAAGTGTTTTTTGCTAGAAGAATTGTGTATATTGTAAGTTCCAAATTAAGAGGTCCAGTTTGGGGAGGCTTTATCAGATCTAAATTCTGCACGGAGTAGGAGGTGTTAAAAGAGACTTGGTGCTGTTTTATCTTTACCATTGAAGTTTTTGGTTCTGTCTTCCTAAATGAGTCATTTTTTTTTCAAAGGAACCTGACTTGGGGAGGTGGGGAAACCACTGCTGGAGTTACGGGGAGCTCAGGGGTCGGGCAGTGAGGCTGCCGGTCAGGGGGCTGAGTTTAGACTTGGGCCTTCACCGGGAAGTGGTGGGGCCAGGGGCCTGTCTGCCAAGGATGGATCTGCCTGGTGGGGGTGGGAGAGTAGAGATGGTATTGATGTTGTGTATTCATTTACTAGTTATTTTCTGGTGCACAGCCATGAAACATCTGGCCTAGTATCCAGGCTCAACCCACAGACTGTGAACACGGGGGAAGGAACCACCTACTTTTTACTATAGTGGGGGAGGTGGGACACAAATCATGGAGGTTAGGTGTGGCCGTCTGTGCCTGCCCCTACAAAATAAGTGAGCTGAGATTATAGTGCCCCATACCAGTGTGAACAGCAGCACATGCGAATGGTAGTGCCAGACAGGGTTTCAGAGGAGGAACTCCTGGCAGCCTGAAGGCCCCGCTGTAGGGCACTAGGGGACCTGCGAACGTGCGCCGGCCAAGCAACCAGGTGGAGATCGAAGAGCTCCGTGGGACCCCAGCACACCACTTCCTCTTTCTGTGCTGCGTTCTTCCAGCCAAAAACTGATCCCACACACTTAAGTCCCCCAGGCCCCGATCGCTGTTCAGTGGCTCACTGGACCTGATCCAGTGAGGTACAGTGAGCCCAGGGGAGGGACCCTGGCTTGGAAATCCAGAGCAGCTCCATGTGATTCAGCCCCAGCGCTGGGAGTGAGGAGCTCCCTGGCACCCGGGAAGAGCTTTTTGTGCATTTGGTCCATTGGCCAGGCATGCTCCTTTAATTTCACGCAGATGCTTGTCACACACACCTCCCCCCCCACCGCCCCCACCCTGATGTGGGTTTTTATCTTTTCTGAGTGGTGTGCAGCCTTCTGCAGTTGTGTGTGCATGTTTGCTAAGTTTGTCACAAACTTCCTGTTTGGGTTTGGTCTGAAGCTCGAAGCTTTGTGTGTTCTGAAACCGGGCGTTCACAGAAGCCTGGGGCTTCTCTCTTAGCGGCCATGGAGTGGCCTGTTTGCTTTCCTACCTTTTGCTGGCTTTTGCCATCCTTGGCAGACCTGATGGCTGGGAAGTGCTCTGTAGCTTCTGTACCTGTTCCTATTAGTGAGGATTGAGAGCTTTGAGAGCTGAGAGCTGGAAGGAAAGAGGGAGGCAACACTCACCGGGCCCGATATATAATGCCAGGCACTGTGCTAGATGTTTTTATGTATTACTTATTTTATTTAGGCCTCACATTAGCGCATGCAGAGCAAGGCTCAGAGAGATTAAGTGACCAGCCCAACGTCGGCCAGCCACTGGGTGGCAAGGTCGGGATTTGATCCCACGCCTGACTCCAGAGCTCCTGTTAATTTTCAACTATGTCATGAAGCCTACACTGTGCCTTTGGTTCCACTGATTGCGTACCTGGCCAGACAGCATCACCTTGACTCCCAGACTCTTACTGTTCAGGTTTTGCCCATCCTGTCTGTGGGAGGTGTAATTTGATGGCCCTTGAGGGATTTGCTAAATTTCATTTTTCCCAACCACTCTCCCCCTGTGACCCTGGCAATCCCAGAATTGTTCTGTGGTCTGTGCTGTCGATCGAAGTGTAAGACCAACTCCCAGTTCCCCGGAAATAGCATATCCTTTTCCTACTTTAGGGCCCCCAGCACTGACCATTCTGCTGGTCGCCATGAGCTCCCTTCAACCAGATTTCTGATATTTCATGCTCTTTCCTTAAAGAGAGAAGAAGATAGCCTCTCTGTTTATGTCTATAAAAGGGTGGGAAGGGATAGCGAAGGAAGAGTACCAGGACCTGGAGTGTGTAGGGGCAGGAAGAGGAGGGAAGAGCTAAATCCAGGTACCGTCCTCTTTGTTAGGAGATCTTTACGGGATACCAGACTCTGGGTGCCCCTACAGAGGAAAAATAGATATGCTTTCAAAAACTTCAGGAGGGCTGTGTGTCCTTTCCCTTGCTCGTCCCAGGTCTCTTACATTTTCTGAAAAACTCCTGGAAGTACATCATCTGAACTTCATCAGAATTGTTCTGTGGATCAAGTGAATTTACCCGGGTTGAGCAATGGGCAATTCCAAGCGTTTTCAACATAGATGTTAATTACCTTCAAGGGGCTGGCGGTCTACAGGGGCGAGTGCAACACCTGGCAAGAGAGACTAAGTGCAGTGAGCACAGAAGACCAGGAAGAGCTCGGCAAGCTGGGGCAATGCTGCTCAGTGGACTGCAGGGGAGCTGGGCGGCCAGAGGGCTGGAGCCGCAGGGGAGGAAAGTGCCCCTCAGGGGGCGGGGGTCTTGGGGGTGAGCATACTAGATGGGGTAGAGCAGACGGTGCTTGTGGGACACTAGATTGAAGAGGGGATGTACCTCATTTTATGAAGGACCCCCAGGGATGGCTACAAAGTTTGGAATTTTCCTGTATTGGGGAGCCACCAATCCCAGTTGAATAGGTCGGGGATGGGTAAACAGAGAACTGGCAGAAGGTTCGTCTGGACATGTGCACTGTGAATGGGGGTGCTGGGAGATGCGTTAGGTTACATTTATCATGTTGAACTTTAGGAATGAAACTTGGACTTGGGTGGTGACGTGAACATAGAAAAAAAGTTAACGAGATGGAAGGTTTCAAATCCCAGCTCTGTCACTTGGTGCCCATGTGACGAGCGGGTTACTGAATCTCTTGAATCTCAGCTTCATCACCTATTAGTAGAAGCTAAAAACACTTCACAGAACTATTGTGTGAGGATTTTAACCTATATCGCACCCTGCACATAGTAGGTGCTCAACCAAATAGGATTCCTCTCATAGTGTAGGAGGAACAGTTTGTGATTGGTCTGGAGGAATCGGCGGCGTGGAGAGGGAGGACTCAGAGGGCCTCAAGGGCTGGATGTGGGAACCTGGGAGAATGATGCAGGCTTGTCAGAAACAGATGGAGCTTTTTGGGATTTGGGGTTCCCAAATTCAGCCTTAGGAAGTCTCTCCACCTAAATCCAGGCTGCTTCGGGCCTGTCGCGGAAACCCCACAGCCTGGGGACTCCGCCTCTAGGAAACCGTGGCCTCTCGTTTCAGCTGGGCCCTCCGTGGCCCGTGGTGCTGGCCAGCAGCCAGCTCTCTCTCCAGTCAGGTGTCGGGGGCGGCACGGGGGAGGCAAGTGAGGCGCCCAGGGCACGAAATGGAAGGAGACACTCATTTTCAGGGCCCACCCTGCACTTGCACACTTCTCCCTCAGCAGTGGGCCCACCCGGGTTGTTGCCTCCCCGCCCGGGTAGCTATTGGCATCTGGGCTCATCCCAGCCTGCTTTCTTTCCACTCAGAGAAGGACCTGTTCCCTCCCACTAGCCAGAGACCCTTCTTCCAGTACATGGGTCCCTCTGTATCCTGTAGCTCCTGGGACCTCAGCCCCTGCAGTCATTCAGCAATAAACTCTTTCCTCAAACTTTCCACCCCCCTCTATTTCACTTTCCCTCTTTTCCTCCCCTCACGGACAGAAACTGGAAAGATCTGCCCTCAGGTTTTGCTCCTTGGCCGACACAGCCGTCTCAGGCTGGCTTCTGCCTGTGGGAGGAGTGCCTGGCACGGGGGAGGGACCTGGTGGATTTGCTGCAGAGGGCTCCCGCCTTCCACAGGCACCGTCCTCCTTTTGGTCACCTGTGACTTCCACGTGACCACGGCCAACGGACACTTCGGTCCTTATCTTTTTGGACTCTTGGCTACTTTTGACACTCTGGACAGCTTCCTCTTTTTCAGTACTCTCTTCTCTTGTCTCCTTTCATTCCACAAGTAAATCTTTCAACAACCATTTCTTGAGCAACTACTGTGTGCTCGGCTTTGGGACATACCATAAGACAATATCCTGACTCTCAGGGAGTTTATAGTCCAGTGTGAAAGAAGGGGGATAAAAATATACGCAAAATGTCAGGTAGTGAAAAAGCTACGAAGGAAAATTTAACAGAGCAGGGATAGAAAGAGTGCAGTGGCGGCGGCGGGGGCCTCGCTGAGAAAGTGACATCGGAGCAGAAACCTGCAGGAAGTAAAAGACACTGTAGTGGAAGAGTGTTCCAGGCGGACGGAAAAGCGAGTGCAAGGACCCTGAGGCAGGAGCCTGGCTGGGACGCTAGAGGAGGCCGTGCGGCGAGGGGAGATTGAGGAAGAGCAGAGTGGGAGGAGATGAGGTCAGGAGAGAGTCTGGGCCAGGACATGTGGGCATTGTATGTGCTGTCAAGGACTTTGTCTTTTACTTTGAGAGAAATGAAACACTGTAGGGGTGTTTTGAGTAGAAGAGTGATTTTTAAGTGACCGCTTAGGCTGCTGTGGGGAGCGTGATCTAATTGTTCGGTAGGGCTGCAGTAACAAAGTACCACAAACTGGACAGCTCAAACAACAGAAACTTACCGTCTTACATTTCTGGGGGTTAGCAGCCTGAAATCAAGGTGTCGGCAGGGCCACGCTTCCTCTGAAGGTGCTGAGGAAGGATCGGGGCCAGGCCTCTCTCCTAGCCTCTGGTAGCTCGTTGGCTTCTGGCAGCATAATGCTAATCTTGTGATGCTCTCCCTGTGTGGGTGTCTGTGTCCAAATTTCCTCTTTTTGTAAGAACATCAGTCACAATGGAGTAGGCACCCACTCCATTCCAACATGACCTCATCTTAATAGCAAATTACATCCACAACAACCCTATTTTCAAATAAGATCATATTCTGAGATACTAGGGGTTAGGACTTCAACATAGGGGTTTTGGGCAGACACAACTCAACCTAGAACACAATTCAACCCACATCATATACGGATTGCAGAAAGGCGAGGGTGGATGTAGGGAGGCCCGTTAGGAGGTTACTACAGTAACCTCGTGAGAGAAGTGGCGGGCTTGGGCCAAAATGGAAGCAACGGAGGTGGTGAGATGCGGTAAGAGTCTGGATCTATTTTAAAGATAAAGTTGACATCATCTACTGATGGCTTGGACGTATGGGGTGAGGGAAAGAGGGGAGAAGCGATGACTCTTGGGTTTGGGGCATGAGGAACTATGAGAATGGAACTGTGAGTCTTTGTCTCCTGAATCTTCTCCTTCCTCAGGGACCTGCCTCAGCAGCTTCTGCAGGGGCCTCTTCCTGGGTAGGTCCATCAACTGTGGCGTTTTCAGGGCTTCTTCCTTGGCTGCTTCTGTCGCTCTCTGATTGATATGATCTGTTCCCATGTGGAAGCCATGTGAACTGAATGTGCTGTTTGGGTCACTCCTACAGGCCCTGGCTCCAGAGGATGCTGAAGGAGGAAGACACGAAAGCAGGACAACACTGAAAGACTCCTAATCCTGAAACAGGTAGCTTCTCTGAAATTCTTGGTGTCTGGATGGTTTGTGAAGGGGTCATAAGATCATTGCTTTGACCCCTGTGGTGTGAAAAATGCCCTAAGAGGGAGAGGAGGGCTGCTCTGGACCTGGACAACCATCGATTTCTGGAATACTTTACCCGGGAAATGATCGGTGATTAAGGAGTCACATTTTGGAATTTAGCTGCAGTTGGAATGGGGTCAAGGGCATCCTATCTTGTCTCTCTTGACTTTGCACAGTTGTTGTGAAGAGTGAAAGGATCTAAAGGTGTTCCTAAGTGGCAACTTGAAGTGTTAAAAGGGAATCAGACATCTCTGGAGAATGGTAGCCCAGAAGGCCAGTCTGAGAAACTCCACAGAGCCTGTCAGAGGCAGACTCCTGGACCCGCGAACATTTGAGCTGGCCCTGGGCACTTCTAGTGTTTCTATCAGCTCTGGCCCTGTGTTCTCTTCCAGGCTCAGTGTGTCCATCTAGGAAATGGACACATAGCTGTGACTCCTCTGCCAGGTTCCACACAGAATCTGCCTGAAGGGTCAGTATGTTTGGGAACAAACAGGTTGTTTTTCGAGGTTAAAATCCTGGTCTAGCAAGAGATGGGTATTTTCCACAAATTCTCGGTGACAGCGAGGAAGGAGGGTAGTGGTGTCTAATTTGATCCTCTCGGTGTGCGGGGTTTTTTGTTTTTTGTGTTTTTTTTCTCAGTAAGTGCCAAACTTTTCTTCTCTCTTATGTGAAACTCAGAGTGGATTGTTCCTGTTTCTTTTTTATTGTGGCTGATTTTGATTTGACTTGTAAGCTATTATGTCTTGGGGTTCCAGTAGGAAACAGATGATTCACTCAAGTGGAGCACAGCAAGAGACCCCACTGATGGGTCTATTTGTAGTGCCTTAGGCAGGGTAAGGGAAACCAGCATGGGATATTGAAGCACCTCAGGGCTAGCGATGTCAGGGATCTGTTCCCATGCCTCGGCCAGAAAGGAAGAGGGTGGGATTGGTTATTGGAACGGGAAAGAGAAGCCTTATGGAAAGGCCATCTCTGGAGGAGGGATGCAGTCATCCTACACCAACGTGGTTGGGAAAGAGCTGAGAGAATAAATACCCTCCTTGAACTCCCCTTGGTTCTCCTGTCTCCTGATGGCGCCTCCCAGTAGCCATACTCAGCCAGAAGGAAGGGAGCCGTGTTGATGCCGTCCTTGGAGATCAGAACATCCGGGCTCACAGAGCTGAGTGGAGAAGGGTGGAGGGATGGATGTGGAGGTGCAAATGGACTCTGACCCAGCAACAGATGCCAATTGCTTGGATTACATTATAAAGGATGTTTCTACTTCAGAACCAAGACCCTCGGCTGTGAGCGCTAGAGGGAACAACAGAAATCCTCTAATCGAACTTAGATCTTTTTATACTTGAAAAAACCCAGGGAAGTCAAGTGACTTGCCCAAGGCCATTCAGTAGTTCATGAAAGTGTTTCTTGAAAGCCCATTACATTTTCTTGAGAAGAATACTTAAACGTTGTTACGAAAGAGTGTAAAGCAAAACCTGAGCAAGTACTAGGAAAACGCTGTGCATTAGTGCTTATTTCTCATTTATCAGTTTGGATTCTTTGGGGTTGTAAGTATCAGAAAACCAGACTCAGAGGGGCTCCCACAGCACAGGGGACTAATTCATCGGCTCACGGGATGGACTGCGGGGCGGGTGTGAAACAGCAGCTCGGGGGCCCAGTTTCTTTCCATACTCTCCTCACTCTTGCGTGGTGCCAGTTCATCCTCAGGTTGCCTTCCTTCCTGGAGGTGGAATGGCTGAGAAAGGTCTTAGATTCATTGATACACATCCCTGTGGCTAGAAGTAAAGAAACATTCCTTCTAATAATTGCTCTTAATAACTTTTTGAAAAGTCTGAGAAATATCTTTTCCAGAAGTCCCTCCTCAGCAAACCAACCCTGACATTACATTGGCCTGAGTTGAGTCATGTGCTTATCCCTTAGCCAATCCCAATGGCCAGGCAAATGTCCACTGTTGATTGGTGGGGATAGGAGATTTTTTTTCTTCTGGTTGGCCTATCCCGCTACTGAGGAAAGTGTGTCAGCTTTCTCCAAAGCACCAGGACTGGGAGTGTCCCCCACCCAAGTAAGTAGATTTCTGGGCATTGTTCACCAAGGAAAATGGATTCTGGGAGAGCGGCAGCTGACATCTACCATACTTCATCGTCTATAGAAATTTTACTAATTTGGACTAATTGTTGGGGGTAGTACAAGTCTGAATTTTAAAGTCTTTTAACACAGTGTAGTTTCAGACAAAATCTTCACAGTTTCTGCTGGAATGCTTGCAATTAGCACCCGCTTTTCAGTATGTCTTAAAACCTAGGACTTTGTATTAGGTTAAAAATGCCTTCTGCAATTCTGTTTAATTTCTAATTTGATTATTCAACCTTTTTATAGCCAGAATAAACATTGAACTCAAATTTTGGGTCGTCGAAGATTAAATTACAGTAATGAGGTTCCTCATTTATAACCTCATCTATAAAGTGGGAATAAGAATAGCACCTACTTTATAGGCTCGTTGTAAGGATTAACTGAGGTAATTTAAGTAATGTGCTTCGTGGCCTAGTGGCTGGCCCAATAAATGTTACCTTTATTAGTGTCGTATATCTCAAAATATTGTCACATTTATATGTTTAGTGCATATTTAATCTAGGAAGTTTATTCTCTTCACAATAAATATATTATCTGTTACCGATTAGCTCTGTTAGAGACGAAGTAAATAAGGTATTACAACTTTATTGTTTATGACTTTTTAAAAACTGAAGTGGGGTCGTTTTTAGAATTTATTTTGGGGAAAACCTAAATAAAGAAAAATTTAGGTAGCACACAGTTAAGTTACAGATAGAATCCCTGGAAAAATGGGGATTTTTAATATTACTCTAAAATATTAATGTATTCTTAGTTGAAAAATCTTAAATAGTTGGTGGCCTGTCATGACCTCACCCAGCCTGTTTTCTTGCCTTTGTTCTCAGTTTGGAGATCTGGAGGGACAAACAACCCTCCCCGGCGTTGGTACCCTAAAGCAACGACACCGTTGAGCTTTTTTGAGTGGGTGGATTTTAGAATCCCTGGGGCCGGTGAGCTGCTGGCATAGCCAGAAGCGGTCTTGGGCATTTGTTGCAGTGGAATTTCAGCTGACAAAATGCTGTGACGCATTCTCTAGAGCCTTTGACACCAGAAGGCTGATCTCTCAGAATCCCAGGAGAGTGTAGTGTCTTGATTTGGGGTTTCCAAATTAGTGATGGGTTGTTACAGAACCCCCAAGCTCTCGGAGATGGCTTTGCGGGTCAGGAGTGGATAGGGTGCAGCAAGGGGCCTGCGGATAGAGGAAAAAGTTCTAGAGCAACCATTTGCGTCCCCCTCTCCCCTGAGTAGTGATTAAAATTAGCCTTAAATTTTCTGTAGTTTGTTGCCCCTGAGGCTGGCCAGCATTGTGATAACTAGGTGAGGAGTAATGATAACTACAGGATCCACCCTAAATTCCATGGTTTAGAGGGTGCTGTAGACAAGTGGTTTTCCACATAGATCGTCTGGGCCAAGACACTACCAAAATAAAAAGATTTGGAGGGTTTTTTCAAAGAATGATGTTTTTAAGAATCTAGCGGCCACCACCATAATTTCATAATGGAAGGAACTATCTTGATGCTAAAATAGAAAGAAGAAAATAATTTAAGAATAAAACACGAATCTTTACATTGGCAACAATCAGCTTTAGGAAGAATTTACTGCACTATTCTTATTTTTCTGACATCACCTGTGAAAACTCCATCAAGGATGGGTACTGCTCTGCCACCCAGCTAGCAAGTGTTGGGGAGATGAGGAGTTATCTACTCAATGTGCAACTATACGGGGAAAAGTCATACTTTTTGAAGCCTCTAAAGTCTTGTCTTTATTTGATTTAAGGGGATAGGAGAAATTCACCTGAACACAAGTCTTGATAAATCCAATTCATTTTCTAAGGAAGGAACTGTTTACTCTCAAGTCTTTAACTTAGACTTGTTAGTTTACCGTATTTTGCCGTGTATAATGCCCACCCATGTTTTTGGCCCAAACTTTCAGGAAAAAAGTCTTTTGCTTTAATTTTTAATTCAATTTTTAAAATTTATATTTAGAAATAAAACTGATTATCATATTCCACTGTATTATTTTGCACACAGATATTGCTGTTGCTTTCTAGAGTTACACTTTTAACACATAAGCATAAATAAGAGAATTAAACTATTTCTACAGATACAGAATTAGTACTACCCATGTATAATGCGCATCCTTATGTTTCCCTCAAAAGCTTGGGCCCAAAAAAGTGCGCATTATACACAGCAAAACACAGTAACTTCCCACCAATAGGAAGAAAATCTCGTAATACCTAAATTGTTCAAATTAAAAGGTATGTCAACAGTTATTTTTTGTTTTGTTTACAATTTAACTCTAAAAAACAAAATATCTGTTCAGTTTGATTTGGCCTTCAGTCGTGTGGCATGCCTCTGTGTGTGGGAAAGCCTAGGTGTATGCGTGCGCGCACGCGCACACACACGCGCGCGCACACACACACACACACACACACACACACACACACACACAGAGAGACTTAGTTGGGTCTGAAAAGTCCCAGAGAGAAGAGGGTGTTTTCGAGAAAAGCAATGTGTACATCAGTCAGTCACTGGTAAGTGTTAGTACATGTAGCAACAATTGTATCTTGGAGCTGCCAAAAAAGTATGACTTTTTAAGATGTCTTTCGGAGTCATTTAAAAACCCCAAACATCCAAAACAGTAACAAGAATGTTCCTCACTCTGCTTTACTTCACATGCCCGCTTGGCTTTGCCACAAACGTTTTGCCTTCCAGCCAGGGATTAAGCTTCTGTATGAGGCTATGACTGGTGTGAAAGCAACTTCCCTGCCCTGGTAGAGGGGGAGAGAAAGACTGCTTGCGTGCCTGTGCGGAATCCTGGATGGAAGTGTAGAATCCTCGAGCCTAAGGGGGTTTTGAGGTTCCTGCCCTCCTGCCTGGTTATCCTAATGCTTATCACCTTAACTGTCCTCCCCCTAACTTTTCACTGGGCTCTAATGTTTTATGGGTTCCCTGTGAACTAAGATGTGTCTTTCTCAAGAAGAAGCAGGCCGTTCTGTGGCACACTCACATCTGCAGTTATTACCCTGCTCACGGCTTCATTCCTGGGCATGGTGTCCTGTTTATATTCTCCCATGTGCTTGCTCACATGGCACAGTCCTTGCATGTTCTAGTGGACACTCCATCTTAATTTGTTGAGACTCCTTACCACGTGTTTCTCCTAAGGAGTAGCTCACCCTTCAGTAGGCTGTGGGATCTGCAGAGCGATCGCTCTGTGTTCTTTGGGACAGGCGTTACCACAACCCCCTTGTCTTAGTCAGCCTGGGTTACCATAACAAATACCTTAGACTGGGTGGCTTACACAATAAATAAATTTATTTCTCACAGTTCTGGAGGCCAGGAAGCCTAACATCATGGTGCTGGCAAAGTAGGTTTCATTCTGAAACCTCTTCTCATGGCTTGTAGGTGGCCACCATCTTGCTGTGTGCTCGTAGGACCTCCGTGTGCGCTCGGGTGAGTGGAAGCTCTGGTGTCTCTTCTCCCTCTCACAAGGGCACTAATCCCATTATGGGGGCTCATCCTTGTGACTCGATCTTAGCCTAACTCCCAGAGGCACCCATCCTAATAGCATCAGATCGGGGGCTAGGACCTCAACCTCTGAATTTGGGGGTACAGGGATGATATCAACGTTCAGTTTGTAACATGCTGGATCTTTATGTGTGGCTCCTTGAAGTGCTCACAGTGTCGTTAGACCAGGAGCCCTGCAGGAAGTACCGAAAACCTTAGAGTTACAAGCTTTTTTTTTTTTTTTTTTTTTTGCTGGGGAAGAATCTAGTGTCCTACATCTGGAGAAGAGGGTTTGGTGGGCCAGAAGTTAGAAGACCTTTACTTCAGAACTAGAGGTGACCTGTGGTAGACTGATGATCTGCTCATCTTTGCGGGCCATAGGTTTCCTGGTTCCATGTGTCAGTGACAAGGTGTGGTTGCTAAACTCAGTCAGCCTCATTTGGATGGTTCAGTGTTCACGGTTCCCTCACCCCCTTCTGTATGCTCCTTTATGGGCCTCTGAAAAGGAGGCTCTTGGAACCAGAGCCTGGGAAAATGGGGTTTTCTTAAGCACTTCCTTATCTTTAACATTTACTCCCTTTTCATGGAGAAAGAAAGGCATTAAATTATAATAAAACTGTCCCCTGTTCCCTTAGAGATCAGTATCTTAATGTCATTTTAAATGTATACAAACATGGTAATGTCCACATGGACACAGGCATGCACCTGTGCCAGGTGGAATATTTTAAAATATAAAAAAGGCCTTTGAAAATCCTTTTAAACTTCAAAGGAACAGATAATTTCTGTGCTATATAAACTCTTCCAGGATTTATAAAAATGATGGAAAGCCTCCAGATCCTCTGTCAGGCAAACATGACCCTAATAACAAATTTGGCCAGCCCCCGAAAGGAGGCTCTCTACCAGTCTTGTTTAGGAATGTGAAAATTTTAGATAAAATTCTAGTGAGTAGATTTCAACAGCAGAGCATGTTACGTTTCATCTGCCCAGACAGGTTATATTCCTGGAATGCAGGATTGGCTTCACATGCATATATTTTCATAGGATTCACGATGTGACAATCTGATTCATTCCAAAAGCACATTCAATCAATTCAACTTTTAATTTTTACAAACTACTTAAAAAGGAATATATAAAATGACCATTCGTTAACATGATAAGGAAGATGGAAGCCATACATTCACTGGCATTATACTTACTGGGCCCTCAAAAAAGGCATCAAGTTACAAAATAGTAACTTGAAGAATAAATGTTATGGAGGAAGGATAAAATTATCATTCACTACAGAATGCTTAGTTGTAGGCCAACAAGATTTAAAGAGTTTAACCAAAAACCCTATTTCTAGACGGTGAGATTAAAATGAAAGATTTGGAAGTTTCTGAAATTAGTTCATGTGTCTAATGTCATTTCTCTCAAAGACCCATCAGGACTTTTTAAAGTTCACAGGATGGTTCGAAAATTATTTGGAAAACTAAGTAGATGAGAACTGTAAGGAGAATTTTGAAAATGGTTTTAGGAAAAGGGAGTTAGATTTATTGACTATTCAAATACATAGCACAACCAGATATTAAAATGCGCTATGAAGCCTTTATATGAAAAGACTGCGGTACTGGCATTAGGGAAGGAAGTAGGTAAGAGAACCGGGATGGTCCAGAAATAGACCCTCGCATAAATAATTTAAGAAATTAGAAAGAAGTCATCACAGATCATGGCGGTGGGATTATTCAATAAATAATTTTGATGCCCAGTTAGCAATTTGGAAAAAATCATTTTGACTTTCCCAAAATGAATTACAGATGGATTAAACAATTAAGTGCAAAATGTAGAGGCATAGGAAATCTATAGAATTGAATATTGCTTAGAAACAAAATAAAAACATTCAAAAAGGAAAAGAAGGAAAAGAATAGTCAATCAAAGTACAAGAAAATCAAAGATTTCTTCATGTAAAAAAAAATGAACAGGGAAACAATAGATGGGAAGATCTGCAGTAATATGACAGAATTAATATTTTTATTATGTGAAATGCTCAAGCAAATTAAAAAGAAAGGTACTAAAACCACGCTAGAGCACTTGAATAGATGACTAAATACCACAGTAAACAAATACATGGAAAATGTTCAATTTTGTGATGAGATACATAAAATAAAACAGCAGTAGGTACTATTTAATATATTAGCCAAAAAATACATTTTAATGATTATCCCCAATTCTGGTGTTATTATAATATTGTGAAACAATTTTGCAGTGTATTAAAGAGCCACATTAATTTATACATTTTGATCCAGTAATACCACTTCTGTGGTCCATCTTCATACATTCTCCCCTGAAGGAAATAATACAAAATATTTAATAAGCTATTTAGATGAAGATGCTCCCTGATGCATTATTTACAAAGCAAATGCACACACACAAACACAATTATGTCCAACAGTTGGGTAACTATAAAATAAAATAGTTTTCTCTCAGCATAATACTCTCAGCATAATACAAAATAATAATTATTTTGAAGATATGTAGCAATGTGACAAGATATTTACAGTACAATATAATTTTATGTGCAGAAAGTGCAGTGTAAATTGTGGCATAGTTTTACAGTGGAATAGAGTTGTATCCATACTGTTAAAATGAATGAACCATAACTGCATATATGACAGCCCAGAAGAATCTCAGGAATTATAACATTAAATAAAAAAGCAAATTGCAGACTAGCTACAGTGGGATTCCAATTATGTAAAGTTCAGGTGCATGCAAAACTAATGATAGAGTGTTTGGCATCTGTGTGCATGTGGCAAGACTTATTAGACCAAGTGAGCATAGACAAAATTTCAGGATAGCAGTGAGAGCAAAGGATAGGATGAGGGAGGGGCCCACGGGGGCTACCTAGGGGCTTGGTCAAGTTTTCTTCTTCAGGCTGAGGGGTGGGCACGTGTGTATGTTATTGCTATTTTTTATACCCTTAATATAAGCTACAAAAATTTAAAATGTTTTTGATGTTGAGTAAAGGACTATTAAAACCCATTATTCTCTGATTACAATTAGGTACAAAATGTGTATCCCTAATAGAGATGCCAAGGAAGTATGTACACAGGTGACAGTGATTGTTCTCAAGGAGTGACGTAATGGGTGGTTTGTTCTCTCCTTTTCTCTCATTTCCAAATGTTCAATTATGTGCTCACATTACATTTTTTTAAAAGCAAGAAAAGAAAGGAATATTAAAGACAACTGCAATCCTGGGATGACCTAAGCGGCCAGTGGAGGGAGTGCCATTGCTTCAGAGGGCAACAGACTTCACCACTGAGGCAGAAGGAATGTGTTTGGAAAAACAAATCAGTCCACAAATAAGTCACTGAGCATCTTTCTTGTGTGAGGAAGCACTGACCTAGCCTGTATTCTGACAAAAACTTTTGGACACTGAGTTTTAATGAATTGCTGAAATGGACCAATTAGCAAGGTTAGCATTTCTTTGGTTTCCTTTAAAAAAATTGTTTTAGCTTTATTGTTTTGTCTCCTCATAAAAATAATGCGATTTGAAATATTCTTACAGAAAAATAATAGACCCTGAGGTTGATTAGACAGTAGAAGTTAAACTTAGCTGAAAAGAAATACAGGGAATACAGGAACATGTTAAAAGACACCAATAGGATACGGTCAGGAAGTTCCTGGGACATATATTCAACATTAAATGGCGTGGAAAAGTGGGGAGGTCACTATGCAATACATTCAGAAAACCTCAAGAGATATAACCAAATGCAAATGTAAATCTTGTTTGGATCCTGATTTAAACAAGCCGACTATAAATAGGCATTATGGGTTAATTCGGGGAATGGGGAAACTAGGTATTTGATATTGAGAAACTGTTAACTTTTAGGTGGGATGTTGTTACTATGATTATATTGTAAAGATACATGCTAAAGTAGAGAGTTTGAGTATTTAAACTTAAAAAAATCCTTAATGGGTCGAATGAATAATATGTCTAGAATTTATGTTAAAATAATGCAGGGGTATGGGGCATACGGCAGTACAGATGAAACAAGGCCAGCCCTGTGTGGTAATGAAAGCTGGGCAGTGGGTACATACATTTTTGCTACTTTTGTGTATGTTTGTAATTTTTCACAATAAAACAGAAAATAAATGAAAGTGGTATGTTCATAGTTGAAAATGTATAAAATATAGAAAAGTATAAAGAAGGAAATGAGAGTCACTCATACCACCATCCCATTGGAGATAACTACGCTCAACATTCTGAGAAAACTTTCTCTACTTTTTCTCATGCATTTACAGTATATATTCTTTACATATACACTCTTAAACAATTAAGAATTACTATCTGTTGTTTTGTATCCTGCCTTTTAACATTGTGAGTACTATTTTGCTTTAGTACATTTAGATCTTCATCATAATTTAAAATTATGGCTGTATATTATCCTAGTATGTGAATACACACACACACCATAATTTATTTTTCTTACCGTCCCTTACGGATGGGTATGTAAGTTGTTTTATTTTTTTCTGTTCAAACAATTTGCATACTTGTTTATTTCTTTTGACAAAGATGTGGAATACCAAATTGTTTTTAAGGCTTTTTTTCCTATTACGCCAAACTGCTTGTTGGGAATGTGATACCATGTTGAACTTCCTCCTGTAGTGTCTATGTATTACCCACTTTATCATAATCTTAGCAACATTTGATACTATAGTCACTGTATTTTAAATGTTTGCTGATCTGATGGAAAGGTAAAGGATATCTTATTTTAATTTGCATTTTTATTATTAGTGAACTTAAAAATCTTTTCATAAGTATATAAATATAGGATTTCTTATTTTGTGACTAGGTGTTTATATCTTTTCCCCAATTTTTGTATTTGTCCCTCACTTGCTGATTCATTAGGGCTCTTTACATATTAAAGGATACTAATATTTCATATATTGCATAAATTACAACTTTCCCCCTTACTTTGTTGTTTGTCGTTTACTCTTAGCTCATTTTTGAACAATCACTTGCCTGAAATTGTATTAGATTTTTAAAGGTACTAAATCTAGATCTCTGCGCACCCCCCCCCTACTTAAACCTTTGTAATTCTCTACATTTTTATTTTTGTAACCTTATTCAATATTTTACTAAGACATTTCATTATAGCCCTGACCAGTGTGGCTCAGTTGGTTGGACATCGTCCTGCAAACCGAAAGGTTGCCGGTACGATTCCTGGTCTGGGCACGTGCTTGGGTTGCAGGTTTGGTCCCGGTCAGGGCACATGTGAGAGGCAACTGATCGATGTTTCTCCTGCACATCGATGTTTCTCTCCCTCTCTTTCTCCCTCCCTTTTCCTCTCTCTAAATATAAATAAATAAAATCTTTTTTAAAAATTTGTAAAAGAAATTTCATTATATAGCATTGCACTCTTCAGTTTATTTTTTTATTTTTAAATTTTTATTGGTTATCAAATAAGACATGTTTGTGGTAGGAAAGAATACATTTAAAAAATTTACCGATAGCCCTGACTGGTGTGGCTCAGTTGGTTGGACGTCATCCCACAAAGCGAAAGGTTGCTGGTTCAGTTCCTGGTCAGGGCACGTGCCTGGGTTGCAGATTCAGTCCCCAGGTAGGGGGACATGCGAGAAGCAGCCCATCGATGTTTGTCTCCCTCCCTTTCCCCCACACTTAAAATTTTTTTTATTTGTAATTTGACTATCGTACAGAGTATTGGATAAAATTTGGTAGTTTTCCCAAACAGTTTTTCTAATAATGTGTATATTAGCAAGAGTAACACTTGCTGAAGAAACAACTAAAACCCCAAATTATAACATTAGAAGTTTACTTCTTTCTTGCTCAGTCCACCATTGGTGCTCCTGATTGAGAGCTCTCTAGTGAATGATTTGAGTGGCCCAGACCCCTTTCACCTTATGGCTGTTCTATTTCCTAAGTCTTTGGGTTCCTCTGCATCTAGTTGGCAGATGGAGAGAGACAGCCTGGAGAAGACATGCCACTTTTTAACCACCTCAGCCTAAAATGCCTCACATCACTTCCTCCTGTATACTACTGGTGGGAATGGTCATATGGCACCTCCTGGATACATGGAATGCTGGGAAATGTAGTCTTTGTCTGGGCAGCTGCCTCCCAGTGAAAATTACGTTCTGGAAAGAGCATGAATATTTGTTGTACATTTAGCTGAATCTGCCACTAGTTATTATAGTTGTAACATATATGATATATATGTATATTTTCTTTACAAAATGCAACATCCTATTAAGAGTTTTGAATTTTAGCATCATTTTGTGAGCATTCCCTGTGTCCTTAAATCTTTTTCAAAAACATGAGATTTGATGTCTACATATTATTCCTTGCATTGATATATCATCATTCATTTTTCTATTATGGTACAGTTAGGTTTTTCTGGATTTTTATTATTATGAATAGTGCTGCTATAAATGTCCTCGTGCATAAATCTTCGAGTATTACTCTGATTATTTCCCCAGGGAAAATTCCTGGGAGTGAATTTGCTCAGAATTAAGGCTGGTGATACATATTACTAAATGGCCCTTCAGAATGTGGGCTGATTTACAGTCTCATCAGTAATGTCTGAGGATTCCTATTTCAGAGTATCCTTGACTGTCCTAGGCATTACAGTTGTTTTTGTTTTGGGTTTTGCCAATTTGTGGAAAACCTCATTACATTGTTTTAATTTGCAAGCTTTGCTTAGTAGTGAGTTTGAACATTTTTCATGAGACCATCAATAATCTTTATTGTGTGTGTGTGTGTGTGTGTGTGTGTGTGTGTGTGTGAGAGAGAGAGAGAGAGAGAGAGAGAATGAATTGCCTCATTGGGCTGTTTCTCATTTTTACTTTTTAGTGCTCCACCTTTTTTCATTTATAAGAGATTTTTTTGCAGTATATTATGTTAACTTGTCGTATGTTTGAACTGTTTTTATCTAGCTTTTCCATTCCTTGATTTTGCTCCATAACCTTTTTTTTTTTTTTATTAAACTCTACAGTTGGAACTTTAATGTGTGATATCACACCCACTGGATCTGCCTGGTTAGCAGTACTCCTGACATTAATACCATTTAAAAACACAAAGTAGATTCTTTTTTCTGACCCATCATGGTTTGAATGTTCTTAATGTGAGCTTGAGTTGGCTAGGAATGAAGGAGTTTAAAAGCAGTCGTCAAGAAAATGGGCTTGACAAGAAGAATTTGGGGCACTTGTCTAAGTCGCTCATGGAGATGGTGAAACTGACTTTTATCTTCCCAGGACTTGTGAGGGAGACAGGCCGACAGACAGTGTCTGAGGGCCTTGTGGCTTTAGTTAAGTGGGCAGCAGCAGGGACTCAGAGGCCCTCAGTCTGTTTTTCTTGTTAGAGCTTATTAAAAACATCATGTGGTAGAGCGGCAGGGACCCGGACCAGGCAGGGGTCAGGGACCTGAGTGTAGCCTCAGCTATGCCACTAACTGACTGTGACCCTGAGCAAGTCACTTGACCACTTGATTCCTCAGTTTACTCATCAGCAAAACTCAGGGGGTTGTTGTAGGTGTTGTTTTGAGTGTGTGAATTCCAGGGCTGTGCAGTGGAGTTCTCCATGAGGCCTCTTTTACACAGGACGTGGGTGGGTGGGTGGGTGGGTGGGTGAGTCCCTTTGGTCTTCCAAGTGATGTATGAAAGAAATCAATCCAGTATATATCTGTTCTAGATATAATGTGATCTAAATGTGATATTCACCTAATAAGATTAGATGAATCTAATATGGTTTTCCTCTAAAACACAAATACTACGCCACTTTGAATTGTAGTAGCCAAATAAAATTACTCATCCCAAATTAAATTTCCAGCAAACTTAATTTGAACATGAGCTCAGTGCTGCAGACCCTAAGTAATTTTTTAAGGTATAAAAATAAATCAGTAGGACACTGGCACTGTTCCTCGGGGCTCTTCAGTGGTTACCATAAAAGAGAATAGGTAAATGTCTGGGTCCCACATGTGGAAGGAGAGCTGAGGCAAGAAACTCTGATTCTTGAGCTTATCATTTAGGCTTATTTTCCCCCCTTTCATCACTTAAGTCTTACTGCTTATGATTGCCTTTCCTCTTTTTGCTCCTTGATTGAGCTCCACAATGTCTCTACCCCCTCAGCACACTAGGTAGGAAATGGCTGCCCGGGTAGTTTTTGGAGCCGCAGGGAATTGGTGAGGGACTGGAGAGGTTTCTGGCATTGCATTAGCTATGTTTTCTCTCATTTTATGTTAGGTAACAGATTAGCTGGAAACCAGCCCAAGCTGGTCTAAGCAAAACCAGAAAACATACTGGCTTATATGGCCAGACAACCCAGGAGTAGATCCTGGCATTAGGGACTATGCAAGGTCCAAGGGACATGGCCAAGACCCAGTTTTTCTCCTTCAATGTTGATTCCGTTCTCAGAGATGATCCCCTCTTCTGTCCCCAAGACAGTAGTCCATAGCTCCTGAGTTGGCCTCCCTCTTTCTTTCCTCCCCTCCCCTCCCCCCTCCTTCCCTCCCCTCCCCCCTCCTTCCCTCCCCTCCTCCCTCCTTCCCTCCCCTCCCCTCCCCCTTCCCTTCCCTTCTGTTCTCTTCTCCTTTTTCTTCTCTCCCCTCTCCCTCCCTCCCTCCCTCCCTCCCTTTCTAGATTTATTTATTTATTTTTAGAGAGACAGGAAGGGAGGGAGAAGGAGAGAGATGTTGATGTAAGGGAGAAACATTAATCGGCTGCCCCCTGCACATGCCCCAGCTGGGGACCTAACCTGCAGCCTGAGCACGTACCCGACCAGGAATCCAACTAGTGACCCCTCAGTTTGCGGGATGACACTCAAGCAACCGAGCCACACTGGCCAAGGCTGGCCTTTTTCTTTATTCTCATCCGGTGGGAGGAAAGATGCCACCCTTGATGGGTCAACCATAGGGTTAAAATTGTACCTAGTTGCCCCCAGTTGGCTTGACTTGGACCTTGTGCTTTCCTGAATCAGTACTGTGTGGGTGGGATGGGACAAGTTGACTCACTGGGAGACTCAGAGGACATTTGGAAAAGTAGACAGGGTAGTGAACGAAGCTGGGTTGGTACCTTCAAGCCTCCATGATGCATTATACAGAGCCTTCTGTGTTTCCAAGCACTTAGGCTAACGTCGTCTCAGTTGAACTGTAAATGACGCTAAGAGTTGGGTAGGACATGTTCATTGATGAAGAAATGAAGTTCATCATGGGATCAACTTACCCAAGGCCTTGTCCGTGGTGGAGCTAGGACCAAACTCAGTGCCTACGAGTCTTCTATTTCTTTTTCCATATCCTGCTTTCCTTCTGCGCATCTCTCCCACTGCCCCCTTCTTCTCACTCCCCCAACACCAGTGCAGGGTCCTTCATTAAATAGACAGTCAGTCAATAGTTGTTAACCTGTTATTGACTGACCAGTGTACCATCAGACCAAACGTGGCCTCTCTGCTCATGCTCTGTGAATATCATTATAACAAAAATCAATGTGGTCGATTCCCAGTTATTAATTTGTAAATTGTCCCTGGTAATTCACTTTCTCTTTCTCTGAATTATGGGGTTTTTCCAACAGAAGGGTAGAGTCTGGATCACTTGAGGACAGACATACAGAAAGGAACCAAGGGTGTGCGTGTGTGTGTGTGAGTGAGTGTGCGCACGCGCGCGTGCCTGCGTTATAAAATAAGTATGTTTCTGCATGAAAGACCCATCAACAAAGCCAAATGGGGGAAGGATTGAGGGTGGGAGGTGAGGCTGGGTGGGGCTGGGGAAAGGGGTGGCCGGAAAATGTTGACAAAACAAAATAAAACAAATGGGGAGGATAAGAATAGTACAGGAAATTGAGAAGCCAAAGAACTGATATGTACAACCCATAGACATGAACTAAGGAGAGGGGTTGATGGGATGGGGTGCAGGGTGGAGGGGAATAAAGGGGAGAAAAAAATGGGACAATTGTAATAGCATAATCAATAAAATAAAATAAAAGTTCCAATTCCCTGCCTCCTTAGCATGGATAGCTGAAAATAATTTTGCTGTCTGTTTTTCCATTTAAATGTAACTTACATTTGTGCAAGTCACTATTGGCAAAGTCCCCATTTGCTCAAACCAAAGACCTGTGAATAGATATGCTGTTTGGAAACATTTTGAGTAATAACTATATGTTTGCTTTTCATGTTTTGAGAAAATCATAGGTACCTATTGTCTTCTCTCTGCCTGGAAAACTCTCCCTTATCAATATTTTTTCTCAAAGTGGTTTTACTTCTGTTTCCTCTGGGAAGCTCTGTGGACTTTCTCCCGCTCTGCTTCTCCGTTGCTGAAGGTCTGCATTCCCCAGTTAGCACTTCACCCTGCCTCCTGTGATACACCGATTGTTACATTTGCGTGGGTTTTATCTCCTTAATCACTGTTAACTCTGTCTGTGTTTGGTCTTACCGCTGTTTTTCAGTCTTCTGCAGCACTTACCTCCATGTTAAGGTGAAGTGTGTGATGAGTTGGTACTTGGCTCGGTGACCAGGGTGGATGCTCCCATTTCACCATCCTGCTTACATGGGCTTTAGTTCTCCAGTTACCTATCCACGTTTCTCCAGTACAGTTTTTGGCACGTTTTGCAGACCAGGTAAATATTGTTGACTGGTTGATTAATTTCACCCTACACCATCCCAGCCCTCTCACCCCGCCCCCACCCCCCCCCGCCCATGGAACTGTAAGTTTTTTGAAGGCAGAGACTATCGTACTGTTCTTTGTGTTCTCCATAGTACCTAACAGGGTCTGTCGCACAGTACATGTTCAGTAAATCCTTGTTGATTGAATGGATTTCGTGGGCGGGGAGACGTCATTGGTACCTTCTTGGGACCCACTTTGGAAAGAAGCGGATGGGAACTGAAGCTCTGAGGGGGAAGAGGGTGATTGAGACTGGCTGGGAAGGGTTCGGGAGCCAAGTATGCCAGCCTCCTGCTTCTTTTGATTTCTAAGTAAGATGAAGCACTTCTCTAAGGGCAGAGTGCTGTGTCATCTCCCAGCTGGGCTGCCGGTGAACTCAGTGCCTCAGAAATAGTTGAGTAAGATAGTGGCTAGGATTTGGGGTTTTATTTTAGCAACAACAATAAAGAGTTTTCTCTTCTACCACCTGAATTCTGTTAGAACTCTGCATGGTAGAGATGTGGGGATACAAGCCAGGAGGGGCACATGGTCACCTTCCTGTGCTGACCTCTTTCTTCCCATTGCCCTGCGGGGGGGTAGTGCTCAAAGGAAGGGAAAAAGGAGAGGTCAGCAACCCCTTAGCATCCTTGAGTGGCATGGTACCACTAGGTTGACCAGTTCATCCTGGTTTGCCTGGGACTGTCCCGGATTTAGTCCTGAAAGTCCTCAGTGCCTGGAAAACCGGAACAGGTGGCCACTTTAGATGCCTCTTGCTCCCTTCCCTGCCCTGGCCAGCTCTCTTTCTCAATTCCTTTTCCCTTTGCAAGGTCCTCAACTTGGCCTTTTTCCTCCTCTCTTTTGGCTTTCTACCTGAGCTCTTTCCAGCTAACCCATGAGCTTTGCCTGCATTTCTCTCTTAGAGACCTCTGCAAACCGGTATTCTGAACCCCTACGGGCCGACCGGAGTTCTTGGAACTAGACGTAGTTGTAGTTGCTGTAGGTGCTGCCTTCTCGTCTGGCTTCGCTTGGCTCCTGAAATCAGCAGAGCTGCGAAAGCTTCTGTCGCAGAGAGAGAGCTCGTCTGCCTTCAGGGAGAGTCTACCCTGCCTGCGCGAGGCCCTTAGTGCCCGTGTGGCACTCGGTTCAGTGGGCACAGCAGATCCTCTGACTGCAAGGTCAGCTCTGCCAGCAGTGCCATGTTGCAGGTGCTACAGCTGGGCCCCCGGCCCTCAGCTCCTCTCCTCCTCTGCACTGTGGCCTCCAGCTCTCAGCGACACCTGCCCTCTTCCCCGAAGCCTCCTTGCCCCCACTTACCTCTTGTTCTCAGAACTCTAATTATATATACAGTGAGCACTGCCCTATGAAATGCATGTAAGTTTTTTTTTCTTCCGCGTTTGTCATGTGTTTGTCCTTCTTTGAAGGCAGGCTTCTTACGTTTCCTTCCACCTCTCAGCACCTGGCCTGTGCTGGGCCCACAGCTGGCCCTCGCCTGATACATATTGTTGATTAGCGGGCCCCTCGGTGATTCGTAGGTGACAGTGGGTTGGTTCCGTGTGAGCACCTGCACGCATTACGCGTCGGCAGCGTGAGGTGGCGGGCGCGGGAATCGAGACTGCCCGAGCCAGGGTAGGATCCTGACTCCTCCTTTAACAACTGGCACCGGAGAATGAGGCTTTTAAAATCCAAAGTGACGTTTTAGTTGCAGAATACCTCATTTTAAATATTAGGTTAGCTTTGCAGTTTCTGGAACATTCAAATGTAATTTTTAAAAAAACACAGAAGATTAAACAATTCCGAGACTGCTCTAGAGAGGCAGGGAAAGTGGGCTTTGATTTCTGCAGAATTTGTCTTTTTTGATTCATCCCCTTTTTGGAGGAGATCTGAAGGAGGTGCTTGCTGGGTCCCAGAACCTGTGGACCCGATTCTGTTCTGGCCCACCACCAGGAAAATGGGGACTTGGAGCGGGTGGGGGCGGGGGCGGCGCATCCTGACTTCTTGCTTGGGTCTCTGGAACAGCTGCGTGCTTCTGCTGCACGCGCCTGTGTGTGTGCACAAGTGTGTTGACTGTCAAGTGTAAATAGCTTCAAAAACTTACAGAAATAATACAGGGTCTTTGTAAAACATTTAGAAGGAAGTTAAAGCTGTCTGCTCGTGTTCCTTAGAATAACCACAATGAACACTTTTCACGTGTATCTTTCCAGATTTTTTCTGTGCACCCACACATATGCTCAGACACACACACACATACGCACACGCAGCCTTGTATTTACACAGATGGGATCATTTTCTATAAATTTAGGGGCCTGCTTTCTTTTGTTTCACAATATATTATGGACATTTTTTCCGTGCCAATAAAGATTAATTTATCACCCATTCAGCAAATCCTTCCTGAGTGCCGACCACATGTTCAACACTGTTGTGGGTGCTAGGGACCAAAAAAGCATTGACTAAAAAAGGAGGGAAAACTCTTTGCCCCCACAGAAACTATAGTCCAGTTAGAGTCACCAGCAATAAAAATACAGTATGTAGTGGCTTAGAAAGTAATAAGTGCTATGGGGGAAAAAATGAGCTAAGAAGGTAAGTGGGAGTGCGGAGGGAAAAAGTGCATTTTGCAATTTTAAACAGGGTGGTCAGGGAGGGGGAGGCCTTGGAGCAAGCCCTTGGGCTGTGATGTTTAGCGAACAGCCTGCCCTGCTAAGCTGGGCGAGGTCTGTAGTTGCACAAGCTGAGCCTCGGGAGGGCTGACGGGAGCCCCTCGGATGCTTTGTGGTAGCAAACACAGACCTGAGCACCCAGGCCCTGTCCTATGTTGGTCATTAACAAGAATAACGCGCCCCACTTACCTGACAAGTTAGTTTCCGAAGCAGCCTGTTCATCTATTACCCTAGCCTTGCTGCCTACTACTTGCACAACTTCAGGCAGATAACTCCCCACCCCCTGCCTTCTCTGGGCTTCAGTTTCCTCATTTATGAAATATTAGGATTCTTGTGCAGTTTAAGTGAGTTAATCCAAATACATTGAACAGTGCTGAGAAGAGCCATTACGAAGAAGTACAGCCATTATCATCACTGCCTTTCGTTGATCGCTTGTGGCAGTCCTTCGGGAAGGATGTTACGCTCGGTTCAGAGATGAGGAAACTGAGGCTCGACGAGGTTAGCAGCACTAGTTCGCAAGTTCGGAGCATTGGTTGGGTGCTGGGGGCGGGGCCTCTAACCCCGGCTTCAGGCTCGGGGCCCCGCTCCGTCCCTGCAAGCGGCTGCCTTCCTCCGGGTGAGCACGGCTGCTCCTGCTTCGGGCCCAGGAGTCATGGTCACAAGTCCGCTCAGCACCTCCTGATGACTCTGCACACTCCTCAGAAGAGATGCAGCCCTCAGGGGTGGTGGTGCGGCTGGTCTGGGAGGGACGAAGGAAGGCTGTGGAGCTTCCACAGGGAAGAACTGGGGCTCAGATAATTACCAAGACCTGGGGTTGGTAATTATTCCCACTGCTGTCAGTTCGGTGCCAGCGCATTCCCTCTCCTCTCCAATCACCGTAGGCACCAACTTGTAAAAAGCCATCTTAAGGACTGAGAAAGGAACATGATAGTTAGTGACTTTTCTGGTTTTAAGTTTCTGGTCTTGAGAAATACCGCTATGCTCGTGTCTGCAATAGATTGTTGAAAAACACCGTCACCACCAACACAACCAAACCCCGTAACCATTACCACTTGGCTCCTTCCAGGTCTCCTAGCAGCAGCCTCACAGATCACCTGGTCCTGACATGCCCTCGTGTGTGGAGGTTTTACCCTTAGGACAAGGCACTTTAAAGGACCTGTGGGTCCTTTAAACGGAGTGTGGGGGACTGGTGTCCAGAGTCATGTCATTTCTCCTCTGAGGTCAACACGTCCTGTCCCCCCATCCCCCAAGCACATTGGCAACCTAGAGTGATGCAGCACTGCATATACCTTGTGTCTAGTTCTCTGAAATGGAACGCAGGGTGCATGTTACCTTAGAAACCATAATATAAATGGTGGCTACGTGTCATTAAAATAGCACTCTTAGTTTTATGCTGCAGGTACACTGTGAGTTCAGAAGGCTTTTGTGGGCTGGCCTGGGAGTCTAACCATCATTTTAAATATGGTTTCTGTGGCTACGCGCTGGCAGGGTTCTAAAGAAGCTACTTTTAAGCAAGCCCTTGCAGCAAGTTGTTTGTAACAGGGAAATTGGCAGTTGGTAATTTATAGGCTATTTTCTTGACCATCTCGCGGGCTTTCTCATATCCTGGGATTCCAGATGGCGCATAAGCTCCTGGGAAACCCTGTGGCAGATGGACGGTGTGGTGGCTCAACAGTAGCGGGTTCAGAAATGGCGTCAGGGCATTACTGAGTCAGCGTGTGGTGGGGCCTTCAGAGGCTGTGGCAGCAGAAAGTCCGCCGGGAGCAAGGTAACTGGCATGGGGGGTACACCTAGGTACCAGACCCCAAGAGGGGCTTAGTCGGGATGTTGTAAGACTGAGACAGGATTCTAGCTTTAAACGAAGCCAGGTGAGTGACGGATGAAGAAATTGGGCCCGGGAAAGGGAAGACTTGGGAGGAATTTAATAATGGTGTTTCCTTCTTTGAAGCATTATGTGGGCCCCCAAAAGAGACTGATAAGAGAGACGTTTTAGTAATTACAAGAAGGAGTTTAACAGCCCTTGCAAATTATTGAAGATAGGGAGAGTTGCTTTAAGAGACAGTTCCCCATCATTAGAAGTATGCAAAGAGAGACTGGCTGGACACTTATGGAGGATACTAGAGAGGACATTTGAGCTCTGGATGAGTGATTATACCAGACTTCAAAGATCTTTGCTAGCCTAGAGCTTCTGTGATTCCAGGGCACAGACGGAAAATAAATTTAATTTTCTGGGCCTCCTATTCAGGGCGATTAATAGTGGCTGCCAGGAGCAAGGGCGAGAAGGGTTCGGGGCTGGCTCAGTCGGACTGAGGAGCTCCTCGATCAATTAGCAATGTCTACCATGACGCTGGGCCAGGCTGCGGGATGCCCAGGGTTAGCTGTCTTCTTCCCAGTGGTGATTGTCTGTTGGTGAACTTTGACTCAGGTCAGGTGGAAGTAGGGTGACCAGCAATCCTGTTTTGCTTGGGAACTGGACTTTCAGTTTTAAAACTGACAATCCCAGGAAAGCCAGGATGAATCGGTCACCCTAAGAAGAAGGGATGGTCATCGGCGATGGCATATTGGGCCTCTCTTTCTACTCGTGGTGCACCATGACCATTTTCACCTCCTCAGAACACGAACATGGGACCCTACCCTCAGTAGGACCCCAGAAGACATATGCAGAAAAAATGAGTTGAATGCAGTTCCTGGGAAATGGTTGCACTATCCTTGCAATTAATTAATTTGTTTAATTAATTAAAATGACTTCACTAATTATATGTACAGGAGATTGCACATTTCATTAGGCTGAGCAGATGGCTCCACTAATAATTACCGAGACCTGGGGTTGCAGGAGCGGGGCGTAGGGGGGATATCGGCATGTGAATTAATATGGAGCATTTAAATGCTGTCCTTCCAGCAAATAAAGTTGAAACTCCCGTCCCCATTGAGTCCAAGATGAATTGAGAAACAGATATTTCCTTTTCTTCCAGTAGTGCCAACAGGTCGTGGTGGTTCGTCCTTTGTGACCGGTGATCACTTTCTTCATGTAACAGCTGGCCATGGTAGGCTGCACGCCCCATGGCTTCAGAGCAGGGAGCCACGTCAGGGTCAGACCTGTGGCCCCAGCATCATGCAGGCAGCTGGCTAACCACTGAATTGTGATAGTAAGCCAGGTCTCCCAGAAAAATGACAGGAGCCTCATCTCCTTTCTCTGCTGCGTTGTTTAAACCTTGTCCTGTCCTCTCATCCTCTCCCATCCCTGGGGCCTGAAGAATCAAAGGCAGACCCCCGGACACGCCGCAGAATGAAAATTCCGACCACAGGCACACACAGACCGGGCAGTACCTGTACTTAAGTGATTCGGCGTCACATAGGTGAGCGTGTTTCTGGAGTGATCTCACTATGGTGATAAGGATAGTGTTGATTATTGGTAATTGACCAGTACTGAGCATCCCCTCTGGGCCAGAAACATCCCTGTTTGCAATCCTTGAAACAGCCCTGCAGAGCAGGTGTTAATTTACAGATGGGAAAACCCAGGCTTGGAGAAGTTAAGTAATATGCCTGGGGCCACCCAAAGCTGGCTTCAGACCCAGAGCTTTGTGTCTGTAAAGCCGCTTGTTCTTTCCACACCTGCTCTGCTGGTAAACGATTTGGGGTCATGAAAGTCCCACACCCAAATCTGGAAGGACCTGAAGGGAAGCCACCGGCTGGGCTCACCACTGCATGTGGGAACTGCTTGGGAGCCTGTCACCACCAATGGGCTCTCAGCACCTTAACTGGCAGGGGGCCCTGGAGTAACTGGTTCTGAACTATTTCCCAGCACCCACAGCCAAGTGCTGGGTGCGTAAAGATCACCCTTTAGAACCAGTCAGCTGGGTGTTTTATGGGGGAGTGAGATACTTATCAGAGAAAAGTTCCAGAAAAAAATAGATTATTTCAGGAGAATCTTCAGAATGTTAATTTAATGTGATCTGATATGAGAGGTGTTTTCGTTTTTGTTTTTTGCTCATTTTCATGGTTAGAATAAGGTGACCCTTCGGAAGCTTCGTGCGAGGAAGAAACAAAGCTAAGAAAAGGAAGAAATACCACATGTAAAAGAACAATAGATCAGTCCATACACTGATGAATCGATGACCATGGCAGCCATATTCCTGTTTGGGCAAGTGGCGTGTTGCAGTTAGAGAGACCGCCCCGCCTTCTGTGAGGGACCTGGTGAACTCCCATCCCTTGTCAACTACCCACCTGCCCCAGGGCCATCTTGGGCTACTTGTCCATCCCTTGAAGCTTTCACTTCACACTCCCTGTGAGCTAGAGCAGGAATGGGGTGATGTGTCTGAGTCACAAAAAATTGTGAATCATTCTTGAAATGAGGGAGCTCTGAAAATATGACTAATTTCTGTAGCAGGTACAGGTAAGAAATGGCGGTTTGGTTGTGACTGGCAACTGCCATGTAATTTCTAATTTTGACTGGTTGCTGGGGATAGGATCAGACTTGGCCCTGGGTAGGTGCAGTGTGGAAGGACACCGTGCCATTTGGACACAGTTCCTACCTGTGAGCACTTCACAACCTGAAGGAGGCTGAGGCATGTCGGTAGTTGCAGAAAACATGTCGGTCTGAACATATGTTGCGTGGTAAACTGAAAGATGGAAAGCTTAAGCGTAACAAAGATTAAAGTATGTTTTCCCAGTTATGTATCCAATTAGATGCTGGAGGCAGGGGGGCTCCGGGGCCCAACCAGGTACGTAGGGAAGAGTCTGGAACTAATTCATAAATTGTGTTTCTGTTTATACATCTGTCCTTAGGAGTAGTTACTTATCAAGGCCTACTGTCTCTGTTGATGTGTCAGCCTAGAGGAACTGGCTGAGTCTTGATACCTGCTATGAAACTCAAAGTTTGTTCAATATAAGTGCCCTCGAGAAATAGCCTTATATACTTTTACTAACTTATAATGGCAATACAGGAAGTAAAGAAATGTAGTAATGGAATTTGCTCGTTGTCCTTACAGCTTTGGGTAAAATTTGTATCTATGCCAAAGTGTCCAGAGGTCAGAAGAAGTTGCCGCATGAGGACGAAAGATTAGACATTCAAACTTGATTATTTCAAAAACGGCGCTTAGGGGTCTGGGCCTGCTGTTAGTCAGGAGATGAAGCAAATGGAGGAAGAGGAGTGAGAGTAGAAAGAGACCACGGGCATGCTTTTCTTTGGCTTTAAGTAACAGAAAAACAGATGAACAGTAGGCTGAGTAATACATCTTCCCATCACACAAGTGGTTTGGGTTGGAAGCAGTGATCACCTGGGTGGTGGTGGCCTGGCAGTTCAACAGTGACATCGAGGGTAGGAGTTTTCCCGTCTTTATGCTTTGCCATCCGTAATGTTCTGGCTTTTTGCCTTCGTCCTTCTTGTCTCGTCAGTTGTAGGAGTACGACGTGCTCACCCCTAGCTGCAAGGGAGGCTGGTGAAGGGATTATTTAGATTTTTCAGCCTCTGTAGTGGAGGTGACCAAGTTGGGTTAGGAATGGGTGGTGGGTTATCCAGCCAACTGTTGGGCACAGACCAGTTGTGGGAAGGAAAAACAACAACGACATTGACTCGTCACCACAAAAAAAACAGATGGTCCTGGGAGTTTTCTATGCGTGGGCTATGTATGGAGCCCGCCCCAGATAGGAACCCTGGTGTTAGGGTATGGAAAGGCCTCTTTAGGTCCCATTCCAGCAACGTGGCCGATCACCGCCGAGGTCTGTGTGTGAAAATGCAGACTAGATCCAGGGAAAGCCACCATGAATCTTGCTGGGCGGTAATGGTAATCAGAAGGCAGCACTTCTGTGGATAAAAAGTAGCACATTTGTGGATCCTCCTTTACTCCAGGTTCCCGCCCATTGTTCTCAGAAACAAGACTGCTGCTTCCAGAAGTTACTACTAGAACACTTGTTCATTTCTCTAAAGTCCATTTTCATACACAGATGCATTTAATTTAGGATAGTTGGCTTCTGGTGGTAGCTCAAAGTCTGACACATCTTTAGAGCTGTTTTGAATTTCACGCCTGTGTGTGTGGGTGCGCACGCACGTGCCCCCTCTGTTCACGTCCCTGGGACCCAGGTTGCTTTTTCTTCTCGTCGCCTCACGGAACCCCATCCTTGTCAGAATACTGGTTCGCTGGCCGCCACTGTCCTTCTTCTCTCTTTCCTCTCTCTGTGCCATATGGTGACCCTCCTTCCCCATCGTGATTAGTAGAGACCTGCTCTCTGATGTGTAGATCTTGCTGCTATTGGTCATTTGATTATCGTTTTGGGGGGAGTCCTGCCACTTTCCCACAGTAGTGAGCCAGATGCCTTTGATCAAAAACATGTAAGCTAGCTGTTGTAAATGCAACTTCTCTCTCAAACCTTAATGTGCCCACCAGTCACCCTGGCAGAGATCCTCTGAAAATTTAGATTCTGATTCAGGAGGTCTGGGATGGGGCCTGAGCCTGCATTTCTAGTGAACTCCCAGGTGATGCTGGCGCAGCTGGCCCAGGTAGTAGCGATCTCAACCCTCAACCCTGAGGAACTTTAAGGAAGTACGAATGCTGGGACACAGGAGCCAGTCAGATAGTCCCCGGGCTCAGAGACAACCCACAGGGGCCTTAGACCTTCCACTGATTTCTCCCGAGTCTCCTTGAGGAGTGGGAGCAAAATAAGAACCTGAAACCCAGTTTTTCCAAGAAGAAAAGGCCAAATGGGAAGGGGTGCTTTGAATATTGGAGGAGGTCGAGGACGTTACGATTCTCGCTCCACTGCCCTTGGGTTGCATACAGCTGGTCCAGCTCAGCTCCGAGGTGGGTCCCGTGGCCACCTGCCCATTGTCCTCTGACCAGCTGCCTCCCCCCTGGGCCTGGGGCAGCACCTCTGCAGAAAGCCTGTCCCAGGCTTCTCATGCTCACACTCGCACTGAGCCCAGGGTGCCCAGAGGATGCATCGCTGCCTGGAGTTTCTCCAGCACCTCCTGCCTCCCTTTCTTCTCTCCCCTGTCCAGATACCCACTCTCCCACACCCCGCAGGACTCCACGGCCCCCAGCCGGCCTCCTTAAAGAGAGGAAACTGTCATGGATTCTCCTTCTTTTGGCACTTTCCAGAGCCTGCAGGAACCATACCACCTCGTTCTCCACCATATCCCCAGCACCTCACGCACACAGCCTCAGTGCAGTTGCAGCTTAATGAATATGAGCTGAACAAACATTGGGCACCAGCTGCTGTGACCGGCCCGTGAGTCTTCACCAAGCTATGTGATATGTTAGTGGCAGAACTGGCATTTGACCCCCGCCGCTGACCACCCAGTCTGGGGTGCTGTGCATTTGCCCTGAGACATACAAGCCACTGTTTCCTCAGGTCGTGCTTCTCAGCCAGGGATTAGAGGCGAGGACCTGAGAAGACGATTTTCACTTGCCCTGCTCAGTTCTCTGTGGGTGGGATGAGAAACCCCCAAAGGGCATGGGAGACGGGAGACGCAGAGCGGAGTGGGGAACGAGAGGCGATGACCCTTCTGTTGGGATAATCTTTCTTGCAGAGCATAGCTTGTTGGCTCCAGTGCATCTCCAATAGGGGGAATAAAGAGTGCCTGAGAAGACACCCTTTCTGGGAAAAGAGAGGGGGATAGAGAGGGACATTTATGGCTCCCGACTCCAGTGGACATGAGAGGGTGTGGATGGTGAAACAGGAAACTGCTCCCGGGGGCCAGGTAAAGGGCGTGATGGTCAGGGATGGGGGCGCGTGACAGGTCAGCAGGGCAACACAGAGAGACTTAGGAACGAAGAATACGACGCCTCCTCTGTCCTGCGTCTTTCTTCCTCATCTGCTGCCCAGCTCTGTGTTTTTGCATTCATTCACTTGTTCATTCCTCATTCACCTATTTCAATGTTTATGGCATCCTGGCCACATCAGTGCCTGGGGATGTTGCTGTACAGAACAGACCCTCCTAGGAATTAGATTTGCCCCATCCAGTGTAGTAACTACCATAACATGTGGTTAGTTAAACTTAATTGAAATTAAGTGAAAGCTACAATTCAGCCCCCTCTAGCCAAATTAGTTGCATTAGTCAGATTTCAAGTGCTCAGCAGCCACATGTTACTGACTGGTGGGCACCACATTGGACAGTGTGAATGTGAAATATTTCCACTATTGCAGAGAGTGCTATTGGGCGGCACTGGCTGGGATTCTAGACAAGGAGAGAAGCATTTATTAAGTAAGCAGACAAGCGAATCGAGTGGAGCCACGGAAAGTGGTAGGAAGACGAAATAGAGGGGTCATGTGAGCAAATTACAGGAGTCAGACCGAGCTGGGGAGCCAGAGTTTCCTGAGGAGGCGATGGTTGCGCTGAAGTTGGACCAGGCTGTAAGCAAGTGGGCAGGGAAGTTGGGGAGGGAGAGTGGAGGGAGAGAACACCAGAGTCCGTGCATAAGGAAGTGCCCAGAGAGAGCACGTGGCTGGCAGGCAATAAACGCAGGCCCTGTGCACATCTGGTCCCGACCTCTGTGGAAGCGCAGGCACTGGCATCCCCTGGATCCACATTGCCTGGGCTCAAGTCTCTTTACTTAAACATCTGCTGCCTCAGTTTCCTCAGCTGTAAAATGGTCAAAATAATATGTACACGATAGAGTTGTGAGGATGAGATGAATGAATGCAATGAATGCGTGTAAGACACATAAAGCGCCTGGGAGCACCTGGCACCCTGCGAGCGCTGGAAGTGCTGGCTGTTATTATCATTGCTGTGCTCAGTGGCCCTGACTTGTCACCCACTGCTGGGCGAGCCAAGGGTTCTGGCTCCCTGTTGCCTCCTCCCCACCCTGCCCAGTTCCCTCCTCTCTGCTTTTAATCCTGAGCCCATAAATGCATGGCTTGACTGTGGAGAAATCACAGCAATTGTAGTCATTTCTGCGGCCCCTTATACCATGTAGCCCGCTAACCGTCCGGCAAGGTTAGCGCTGACTCTAATGTGTCAGGTTCACATCACTGTGAAGGTTAGGACTCTAGAGATGGAAATATCTCGCCGATCCAGGATTGGCCCTCAGACCGGAACCCCAGTGTCCATCCCTGTCCCCCATCCACGCGTCCCTCAGGGCATGCGGGGGGTCTCGAGGTCTGCGGCTCCCATGACTGGATGGCTCACTCACAGCTATGAAACTTCAGAGGGCGCATCCCACCAGCCCTCCCCCATTTCTCCTTGTCTGTTCCAGTGCCTCTGTGCCTGTGGTGTGGGGTCCCTTGCCTGAGTGCGGATCTCAGAGTTCAATTCCCTTTTGCATTAGGGAGTCAAGGCCGTTAGCAGAGCCATGGTGTGTTCCTCCCAGCCCCACCCGTAGGTCTGTCCCCCTGGCAGCTCAGAACCAGCTCTGTCCAGCACAGAGAGTGAGCCCCGTCAGTGGTCAGGCCGAGACAGAGGATTCACTGTACAGGTTTAGTTCCCAGAGGGGTTTTTTTCTAACCAAATCAAAACATCACCATGACTTGGCCCATCTGAGCAATTCTTTCTTATAATGAGATTTGATACTTGAGATTGACCTGCGTAATATTGTTAGGTCATAGTATTGTTGAGAATATTAGAGTTGGGACTCTAGTTGCTTTAAAATTTGAACGGGAGTAATGCTGGCGGAAGTTGCTGAGGAGCCCGAGATGGCAGCTGTTCTGGAAGGAGCGAGTGTGCCCGTGGCAGCGGTTGGTACAGGCAGACCTCCTGGGGTTCCTGTCCTAAGCATGCCGTAACCCCCACCACTCAGCTGCCTTCAAATCATTGGGTTCCGCTTGCCTTTCCGAAGTTTGTTTTGTTTTATTTTTTAGGTTTCCTCATTTATCCCTCCAGGGCTTCTTGGCTTGTGTATAAAGCAGAGGCATATATGCGCGCGTGTGTGTTTCTTGTGCGTGTGTGTGTATGTGTATTTTGTATCAACCTCTGTACATGTGTTTGTGTATATACAGTATAGTTTGTATTTTATATACTATAATATATATTACATTAACCTCCACATACATGTGTTTATTTAGTGGCTCCAGCCTAAAAAAGAATTGCTGCATCCTTGAAATTTTCCATGTTTTTATGGAAGGAGGTAGTTGGATGTGGCCGTTGGGATTCGTCACTGCCCTTGGCCTCCACATCTTCTGCATCCGTTGGTGGGTGTCTGTGGGGCAATTTCCTCTTTACATTAAGTAAGCACACGAGGGGCCCGTGTGGCCCTGGGAGGTGCCAATGTTTTGCTCCCATGGAGGCTGCAGTCAGTAACGGGGCCCCTTTGGATCTGGTGGTTCTTTTCCGCCTCTTGTGCCAGTTGGATTGGGGAGGAGGGTCCTTTACCTGATGGTGACGGGAACTCCGCATCCTCGTTCAGGGACCAAGGTCAGTTCTCAGTCAAAGTGAACACCAGCAGAGAAGAAGCTTAAGTGGCCAACGAGTTGGGTGCCTGATAGAAACACATTGAAGGGCCTTCAGACAGCATCCCCTTGGATGCCTGATCCAGTTCTCACCAGGCAAATGGCAAGTTACTCGGGTATCTGAGGCCTTACTCATTGACCCCAGTTGTGAGCCCCCCAGAACGTTGCCTGAACCCAGCTCTCCAGTTTGTGTGGAATCCAAGAAAGATAAAGGCGAGAAGTGAAATAAGCTTCTGAAAATGAAGGCACATTTTCGCTTACTGATGATTTTAATTAGGAACCGTCTGAGTTCACTGCAGCCAGCACGGGATTGGTTGCTCTTTAGGAAGAAGCCACTAACTGATAGATGAGCGGCGCTTCTGTGCGGGGCTGTGGGAGGGCCGTTCATTCTGCTGGCTCACGTGCTGACTTGTGCGCTAGCCTCCGGCCCCTTCACCTGCTAGGATTCCCTCGCAGGCAGGATCGGCTCTTTCGCCTCCCAGCAGTCCCTGGAACTCCGGGGATGATCTCTCTACATCCGTACTTGTTGGAAACCTGACAGCAGGCCGATTTCCTGTCCTTTGCTCTCTGCTCAGCGGAAAGGCCTGGCATTAACTGAGTCAGTGGCTCCTCAGGAGACTCTCCTTTTATCCAACAGGAAGCATTTTTGCTTCTTGACCTAGATCTTAATGGCCAGACACAGCCCTGTGGAATTATTAGAAAGAGTGGATGCTGTGACAGGAAAATAAATCTTGACTGTCTTTAAGAAGCCAGTGGAAGCAGCCTTTCTCAGACAGGCCTTAAGTACCATAGTTATGGGTGCCCTTTGAGCACATTAGCAGAGGTCAGGTGTGTGGTGATGGGGAGGGAGTCTAGAAAAGACTTGTCCTTGCCTTAGAGGGCTGTCCCGTCCATCGGGGAGCTGAGACTGTCGCCTGCCCAAGTGGCTGAGGAGAGACACTCCTGCCCTCGGCCCCACCCACATGGAGGGTTTCTCCGTTTCAATTTTGCCTGCAGCTCAAGGAGCTAAAGTGGCTTTGCTGTGAGCTTCAACTCTGACAGTTGAGCTTCAACTGTCCTTGACAGTCCGAGGGAATCCCATAATGCAGCTGTCCCCAACCTTTTTGCCACCCGGGACTGGTTCCATGGAAGCCGGAAGAGGGGGGTGGATGGAGCTCAGGTGGTAACACCAGTGGTGGGGAGCTGGGAAACGGGGATGCAGCTTTGCTGGACTGCCGCTCACTTCCTGCTGTGCGGGTTCCTAGCAGGTTAGGAACCCCTGCTGTAATGAGTAGTCTGTTTTCTGAGCCATGTTCTGTCTCTGTAGAAATGTAAGGAAAAACCTGAGTGGGCAAAGCTTCCTTGGGCTCAGCCCCACACACCACCCCCACTACTGCCCCGCCCCCCCCCCCGACACGTACACAGGGCCTCTTCTTTGCAAAGATACCACGCCTGGTTTAGAACATTTCCTGACTTTTCAGGAAAAGAACGGCTAGTGACACATATTTTACTTCCCCGGGAAGTCCCCCATTTCCAACTCTTTGGCTAAGCTCAAGGGAAGGAGGGACGCTGAGAGCAGAAGGGACTGCCCATGTGGGCAGTGGCCTGGGGGTGTACGTGCCCCCGGCAGCGCTATTAGTTCAGCATTACTCGGCTTTCAGAGTGGCCCAGAGTGTCAGAGCTGGGAGGAATGGCAGCCAGTACTAGCCCAGGGCCCCACAGAGGTGCTCTCCTCCCACCTAAGGTCAGACCCTACCCCCGGCCCTGAGTCCCTCCTCTCCCCTGCTCAGGGATCCCCAGTACTCAGTGACCCTGCACTCGCCAGTGTCTCTGCCATTGCCCCCTCTGATGTAGTGGTTAGCAGCTGGGGAACTTATTTAGGTGATCCACGGGGAACTGGCCGCTACTCGGGATGACACATTTGTCATGACCCTGGAAAAGGAACCTTCAGTCTCCTACCTGCAAGGTGCATGCCAGTGGGAGGGGGAGTGAATGAGAGCGTGTGTGTGTCAGTCTTCCATTCCCCGACCTATGGGTGGGCCCCGTTTCAGTCTTGTTTCGCTCTCTGCCCCTCGCTACTCCTGGCACCCTCCCTTCCCTCGCTCTCTGGACTGTACAGGGGATGCACCCTTCTCTGAGCCTTCTGTCCTTCTGTCGCAGTGACACTGCCGCTCATTTGCTATCTTCCTACAATGTGTTGCTAATCTCCTCTCCTCTGTTCTTTTCAATGCTGTAAGTTCATTCAATTAAAAAAATTCCTTTGCTGTCATTTTTATGGAGTCTTAGAAGGAAAAGGAGATAAACCCATGTTTGCCGTCTACCTTTTTTTTTAACCAGAAGGCCTACAGCATAGTTTGGGATAAGCTTCATAGTATGCCAGCCTCTCTCTGTACCTTCTACTTCTACAGCCTCACATTTTACGCATTTTTGTTGTCCCTCCCACCACCCTGCCTGCCCCCCATTAAAACTGTGCACGAGCAAAGCATATTCGTGATGATTTCCTAAGGGTGAACTTCCATAAATGGAATTTCTGGGTCAGAGTATACGGTGTTTCTCATACATATTGCTAAATTTCTCTTCATAAATGTAATTTGCATTTTTCCCACCAGCAGTCCATGAATGTGCCTGGTACTCCATACTCTTGTCAGTGCTGGGTCTCTTTGAACGTGTATTTTCATGTACATAATGCGAACATTCTGCAGAATGGGTCCCTGGGTCAGAGCACGTGCACATTTAGGCTCTGATAGACATTGGTTAATTTACCGTCAGTGTACGAGCACGCCCGTTTCCTCTGCACTCTGCCAGTGCCGCAACATGATTTGAAAACCGTTTCCAATCTGATAGGTTATTTTCATTTACATTTTATTGATTTCTCCTGAGGCTGACAATTTTTCATGTATTTGTGCCATTTCTATTTCTCCTTCCATGATTGCCTGGAACCCATTTTTTTTCCTTTGTGTGTTTATCATTTTCTTATTGATTTTTAAGCTTTCTTTATATATTAAGGATATTAATAATGCACATGGCAAATAATTTTTTCCTTTGACATTTGTTTACCCTTTCTTGTTTGTTTCCACAAACTGCTAAGTTTTAAACCGTAAAATTTATCAGCCTTCTGCCTTTGTGGTGTACTTCCAGAATTACCCGAATCTTGGGCTCCCTGGGTCTCCTTTGCTTTACTTGCTGGGGCCTGAGTGAGGCAACTGTGTCTGCGGCTGAGCTCTAGAGGTTGCGGTCCAATGTTCCTTCAGAAGAAGGGCAGGCTCACCACTTACAGCTCTTCCTCCAGAGGCTGCTGAACAAGGTGGGGGTGAGGGTCGGGAGGGCAGGAGGTTGGTCCTGGGGCGCTGCTGGATGGAGTGTTCCAGGACCCACCTCACATTGGGGTGATTGATCCCAAGGCGGAGGCTGAATGTCACTGAGGTATGGACATAACGTAAGCCCCTCGTGCCACTAGAAGCTGGCCTCGGGGGCAGTGTGGACCACTGGGGCTGGTGGCCAGAGAAGGGGCTGTTCCTGACCATATCTGTTCTTACTGATTGAGCCTGAAAGGAAGTTAGGACCAGACAAGCAGGACCAGTGCGTTAAAGGGCGCACACGACTTGGCTCAACTCAGGTTTCCTGTGATAATAGCATAGAGCAGCCTCGAATGACACAGGACGGTGTGTTTCAGTGCGGGCTTTACCTTCCGGTGGGGCTCCTCCCCCAGTGCTCACTGCACTGACTCGCCCCCTTCCTCCGCGTTTACCAGGTTTGCTCCTGGTAAGACCTGCTCTGGCAGGAGGTCACCGGGGGTGGATGCTGGTGAACCGCTCTCGGCGGCTGCGGCTGAGTGTGAGCGGGGACTTCCAGGGTGGAGGTGACTTGGAGGCTCGCTCTCCCCAGCCTGTGTCGTCCATGGGCTAGAAAGCAAGATCAGTTCTAGAAATGCATGAATAGTGCTGAAGCGATTTTCTTTTTTTCAACTTTGAGCAAAGCAGGCCCTTCAGACCTATTTAAGATACTTCGGCCGAACCTTCCAAGTGGCCTGTAAGACTCTGCCTAGTGTAGGGGGGCTGGCTCTTCAGATGGATAATTCCACATTTCCTCCTAAAAATTAGGGTTAGAAACGGGGACATTAAACCGTAATAAGGCAGATGGTGACAGACAAAGCTGCTTCTTCATTCTGCTCCGCAGATGCCCGATGTTTTTTCCCATCTCCCGAGCCTTTGCCCTTGTCACGCGTTCTGCGCATCAGGCCCTCCCCCAGGTCCAGCAGAGCTGAGCCTTTTGTTCGCTTAGGTCTTGCTCCAATGTCGCATCCTCAGGAAGGTCTTCCCGGCAACCCTAGTTAAGGTTAGCACCACTCTGCATTCTTGCTGCTCGCGCTCATACAACCGTATTCTCTTTTCTTTATAGTAATTGTAGCATCAACAGTAACAGTGGCGGCTAATATTAGAGCACCAACCACGTGCCTGGCGGCGTGGTAAAAACTTTACTTACATAAATGCATTTGATGCTCACGTTAACCCTGTGAGAAGAATATTGTTATCCCCCTTTAAGAGATAAAGAAATCCAGTCCTGAGATAGGCTAATGCAGTAGTTTGGCACCAGGAGTCCTCTGTGTAATGAACATTTATTGAGCAATTACTATGGACCAGGACCAGGCTCTGTGCTAGGGTCTGGGGATACAAAAATGAGTACGTCGCCGTCTCTGCATTCACGTCCCCAGGAGACTGGCGTCCCAAACCGGGCTGGGCCGGTGTCTCCTCTCTGAGGCCCTGGGCCGAGTCGCTCGTTACACAGGTACATGTGCTTTGATTTTCCCATCTGTGAGATGGGAATCAAGAAACCTGCCCCGGTGACTCCTCAGGGTTCTTGGGAGAGCTGTTGATAGAATCCCTTTGAGACATGCAGAAGATGGTACGGAAGCAGAGAGTGCCTGGGCATCCACGCTCTGAGGCTAGGAGTCGGCAGACATATTCCCTGGATGAAGAAGAGGTCGAGAGTTAGCCACCGCTCATCTCTGTCTTGGTGGTACTAAGTTCTTATCAGATTCCACCCCTCCCCTTATTTATAGGCATTTTATAGTATGAGGGGGTTCTTAAATGTCGCAAAGATTCAAGCAAGCATCTCAAAATCATTTTTTGGTCCACTGATGTAAGTGATGCTATAGTCGTATAAACTGGTCGATAGGATTATGATATTTAGGGCAGCAGTCCCATCTGATTGGCTGTGGTAGGTTTTATTGACCAGGGAAGCAAAAGCCCCTTCCTTGCCTACTAATGGCACTTTTTGAAGGAAGCAGTTCTTATTCATCATTGGGCTACCAGCCTGGCTGTGTAATTCCAACAGCTACTGTTATTCTAGAACCTAATGGAGCACTGCTTTGCTTTCTATGATTTTTGCCAAGACCATTAGTTAAAAACAAGCCCATGGTAATAGAGGAGATGTTGGTGTGTTGAGGGGAAACAGCCCTGTGGAAAGGGAGTGTTGCTCCTTGTCATCCTCTCAAAACGGACTAGAAAGAGTGGAATGATTAAACCTTTAAAGAAAGCAAGCCAACATGTCTGACCCCATCCTCCGAAATTGTATGAAAGAGGGCACTTTGCTCTCTGGTTCTTGCTGGGCCCCACCTGCTTTTCTGTCATTCATGGTTTGTTTCCTATGTCTAATTTATTGCACAATCTGTTAATAACCAAACATGCCCTCACAAGCTGGGCATGTTTGTTGAGTGATAAACCAATTTTGAATATTTGTTGAGTGATAAAGCAATTATGTTCTAATCTCCCACTTTCCAAAGGAGACAGGCGCCGGGCCTGCACTCTGGGAGGCATCCAGGTGTCAGGTTGTGCTGATTTTGCCGTTTCGTTCATTTGCACTGTTAGCACCCTAATGCGGGCTCCTGTCAGCCCGTCATCCAGCAGCCATCCACCCATCCATCCACCCATTTTTCCACCCCTTCATTCATCCTGAGCTACGATCTGGGGATATAAGATGAGTAAGCCACCATCATTACACTCATGGGATTCGTATATTAACAGCAGGAAACATGAGTTCAGTGAAGTGTTCCAACCTCAGATATTTGGGGTCTAATATTTTCACTATTAAGGAAAGGCAGGGTTTGGTCAAGAAAAATTTAATAGAGGAAATGACCCTGTAGCTGAGTTTTCAAAGACAAGCTAGCCCTGACCAGTGTGGCTCAGTTGGTTGGGCACCGTTCTGCAGGGTGAAAGGCCACCAGTTCGATTCCTGGTCAGGACACATGCCTGGTTTGTGGGCCAGGTACCAGGTTGGGGCATGTGTGACCTGCATCCGATCGATGTTTCTCTCCCTTTCTTTCTCCCTCCCTTCCCCTCTCTCTAAAAATAAATAAATAAAATCTTAAAAAAAAAAAAAGACAAGCTAGATGCTTACCTATATCCATCCTCCCGCCCTCCCTCCCTGCGTCACATCTTTCCATAGGTATTAAACACCCACTGAGAGCAGGCCTCCCTCCTAAAATCCCCACCTTCTCTCTCAGTGACATTGGTTCAGGTCCCATCCATGTAATTTCGTGACTGTTTCAGGCATGTCACTTAATCCAAAAACCTTGGCAATATCCTGTTCCAAAAAATAAAGTTCCGGCCCCTGAGACTGCCATCTGGATCTCTGCGTTATGCCGCCCGGCCTGTTTCTTATTCCTCCCGTGACCAGAAAGACCTACTCGAAGCCCCCCCAGCATGTCTCACGCGCTGCCTCTCGTCTCATTCCACCCACCCTTCGAGGGTGAAGCAATGCTCTCCCCCCACCCCCACCCCAGTTCAGAAAAGCCCGAGGAGACGCACTGCCTCCTGGCTGGGGGCCTGGAGCCATGTGCGGTTGTACTTTTCATTGGACGCCCGTCATACTACGTGGCATCATCATCTTTCTGTGTGGGCCTGTCTCACTCTCCTCTTTTCAGTTGATGGAATTCTGGCTTCATACACCTTGTTTTTCTTCTATGAGTAAATGTAGGGCCCAAATACACATATGAAAGTCATCCATCTATATTCACTAATGGAAACTGGGGGAAATTACATATCTTTTATCACTTCTCCTTGGCGATCCCTTTATTCTGCTGCTGACTTAGAGAAGGCCAAAATTACCACTCTGGGCAAATGTGTGCTTTTTCTAATCCACCTTTTCATTCATTGGTGATGGAGAGGGTGAGAACATATGCTGGTCACCCTGCGCCTGCTCCCTCCTTTCTCTCCTCCTCCTGTGTGCTGGGAACCTGGCCCCTGGGCGTCACATCACCTGGCTGCTTTACCTTCCCTGCCGGGTTTTGGGCACGACCAGTAGGAGCCACCAGCAGGAGAGGCAAGAACAGGTGGAAAGAAAGGGCTGCATTGGGCTCCAGGAGCAGGGTTCCCACCCCTTGCCCTTCACACTTGGGAATAGTAAGTGTTAGTGTCTGGGCGCTGCACCATCGGTGTTGGTTCTCTTTACCCTCCCACACCTCTGTAAGCGGTCCATTTATCAAATTATTTTCAGGTAAACCCTGTTGAGTGCCATCTATAGTATTTTACTGAGAGTGAACCTTGCAGGCCTAGCTATGCGGCCCAGTAATCAACCCATGAATTGATCTGTTTCGTTTTCGTGCAAAAGGTGTTTTTTCTTTTCCTGAAGTGGGGGGAGGGGAGGCACATTTAGAAGAATTTATAATAACAGTAAAAGTCTCCTGGCCCCTTCTCTGCCTAACCCTGTCCCACTCTCTTGGGGCAGCCACTTTTAACTCTTTCCATTCTTTTTCTGGCTCCTTATTTTAAAATAATGTGCTTTTATTTTACTCCTATTTTAGAAATTATTTGCTTACTCCCTGTTGTGATAGATGACAATTTAGCTTACTTAAACACCCTTCTACCCCCCCCCCCGCCACACCCTCACAATACAGTTGTGTCATTATTCATAGTCCCTCTATTTGGCCCGCCCGATAAGTGAGAGTCTTGCTGTCATGTTTCTTATTCATTAACAACAGTAAGATGTTAGTGTCCTTACTGCAGCTGCCGTACACTTTCCAGTTTCTGACATCTCTGTCTTTACTCGCACATTGTTATGGGTGATAACATGTTTATTTAACTGCCATTAAAACTTCTATACGTTGTCTGTAGGTTGATCCTAAAAACTGAAAAATCAGCAGACGGAGTTTGTGTTGTCGTGAATGTATAAATGACAAGTTGTGCATCGACAGGTCACCCTCGGACCTACTTACTTGGTGTGCCTAGTGATTTTCGAATATTTTTCAGCCAACATTCTGAAAAAGGGAGAGTTTTCACCAAAGATTGAGAGCTTGCAGTGCTGTCCTAAAAGCTGGGAGATCTGGCACGTAGGGTCTAATTTCCCATGTGGTAACACTACTGGAGGCCGCCTGCTTCACCACAGGCAGGGCCACTCCAGTCTGCAGCCCCTGCCACTCCTACAGTTGTCTGCATGTGCCTACGATACCTAGCCTCCTTGGTTCATTCGCTTACTTGTCAGACCCGGGAGGCTTTTAAGTGTGTGACACTGATGCCTGATTTCTTATCCTCTTTGGAGCCAAGCTGTACGTTATGATTATTTATTTATTTATTTATTTAGGTTAGCTTTTTATTTTTCCATGAGTATCTCATTGCCTTTAAAAAGCGAACAAACCAACCATTTGCCATTAGCATTCTCATTTTTCCCCTTGAACTCTCTAGCCAGTTGGGTCTTTTATGTAGCCTCCCTTCCCTCAAGGTTGACCTGGCTGCTCTCTCGGCCCACTGCGCAACTGTCAGCTGGGGTTTCCCTTCCCTATTTCACCAGCTTAGCTTTGGGCCTATGCAGTTTCTTCAGAGAAGGAAGTTCCTTTCTTTTGCTTGGGAGAGTACATACCTGGCTGCCCCATGAGCTACCTGTGGGGGACTCAGCCGTGTGACTCAGATTCTGTGTAATCTCCCTGTGCCGCCTCACATCGGATGCCCACCTTCCGCTGCCCTGGCGTCTCAGTCAGGAGCTTCTTGGCCATCGTGCCAGGCGGATAGACTCCCGTGGTCTCCAAGCCCGTTCAGACCAGGCTTCATGGGCAGCACCATCAATTCTAATCTTCCCTAGTCTGTCTCTTTTCCATAAAGTTGTTTCAGCCTTTTCCCCAGTAGCCCTCACCTCTTTCCTCTGATATTTGAAATTATGTCTTCATAAACATTCTCTCACTCCCATCTTGGTGATGCGAGGTCCAGATGGAGAGGATATAAATGAATGCAGTTAATTTGTTGTCCATTTTTCACAGGTAGCTCTCACGAATTGATCTCAGCTCTTCTTGAATCTGTTTAAATTTTTGCCTACATCACTTCAAGAGCTAATAGGCTAAACTCTCTCCCATCTACAGTAGGGGCTTTTAATTCTAGATTCACCTTCTTTAGGATTCAGGAGAAGTTCCTTGTTGTTTATAACACTACATGCCTATCCAGTCCTATCCAATTCATACTTTTTAAAAAATGATCAAATTTAGATCTGGTATCACCATTGCGAAGGCAATGTTAACTTCCATAATCATCACCTAGTTTGGGGGGGGGGTTAAACATGTAAGTCATTTCTAGCTCTCATAACCAATGCAGGTGCCAGTCAGATGTACCCAGCACGCCTCCACAGGGTAACTTAGGGGCCCGGACACCTTCCCTCTGTGACTCTGCTTTGCCCTGGAGGATACATTCTCAGCCGGGTAATATTGCACTCAAGGGGGTGGGGGAATCTTAGCCACACGTAAATCATCAGCATGCCTACTGTCCCTAAACAGATAGAGGGTATGTCTTTGCCATTACAGTTTCATGGAGGAAGGAGACTAGGAAAAAAGTGCCTTAAAAGTCTCCTTTCAGGGAAAATAATGAAAAAAGGCTAAGAAACATACCTGCAGGGCCTAGAAGATCCTTGGGTTCCAGCTGAAGGGAAAAAGGGGAAACTCCATCTTCCAGTCACCCACTTTTCTCCCATTTTGGCCCCAAAATGAGACACATCCCTTGACCCACATTTCATTGGTGAGAATTAGTCATGGAGTGTCACCTTGCTGCAGTGGGGACTGGAAGATGGAGTTTCTGGCTTCTGTGTGGCAACTCTCAGCTAAATAAGGGGGAAGCACAGATACTGGAGAATGGTTGACCTCCAAACACAGGGGTCAGCAAATTTTGTCTTAAAGAGTCAAGTAAGTAGTGGCCCTGGCCAGGTAGCTTATTTGGTTAGAGCGTCATCGGCGTATGCCAAGGTTTCAGGTTCCATGCCTGGCCAGGGCACATACAAGAATCAACCAACGGGTGCATAAATAAATCAAACTACAAATGTCTCTCTCTGTGTCTCTCTCTCCTGCCCCCTCTCCCTGCCCCACTCCCCCGTCCTCTCTCTGAAAGCAATGAAAAAATGTGTTCGGGTGAGGATAAATAAATAAATAAATAAGTAAGATCAGTGAGCATGTCCTCTGGTAAGGATTTTTTTTTTTAAGGTTATCAGCAGGGCGAGGAGGAGGGGCACGCTTGGGGTTAACTGCATGTCAAAGTCACTGGTCATCTGGGCCACTTCCCCGGATCAGTGGACTTACTGGACTTTGGGGAGAAGGGAAATCACTTGTGGCCTGAAGCGCTGTCTGTTGACCAGTAATGAGGAGGCGGAGCCTCCAGGTGCCTTCACTCCCCGCGGAGCAGACAAGAACCCGGTCTGTACTAGTAGCCACATTCGAGATCATGCTGAAACGCCCCTTATTTTCCAGGCCCCTCTTGGTTCCTTGTTTGCCTCTTCCGGGTATTGTGCCTCTGGGTTTGGTGGTCCTCCCCCTATGTCACACCCTTCTGACGCCCTCCTTTTCAACGCAAGGCTGTTTCTTCTGATAATTTCATTCTTGAGTGCTGGGCTGTCTGCACTGACCTCAAACTGCTGTCCACACCTGTAGCATTTTCCAGCCCTTTGCCCTTCCACTGTGACAAAGTGGCTCCTCTCCCCATCACCCAGGGCCCTGCCTTGACTCCTCAGGTACATCACCTGCTTGAAAACAGCCCTTGGTGTCATCTGTGTGCTTGCACGTAGTCTCCATGGCCTCCCCACATTCAGCCTCCTTTGTCTCTGCTCCAGAAGCTCCCTCTTAGCTCCAAATTAGGCTGGAGTAACCGTATCACAGCTTTTTTGTCCCCACCCTGACTCCTGTGTTCTGAGAACTGATCCTAGCATCCTTCTTTTTCCCCTCCACACACATGCCTGGACCCGGCTGGGATGGATATGAGGATGTCAGGCACGGGCATTAGTTATCCTCAGTCAGTGCCTCTGTGTGCACACAGACCTCTCATCGTGACTTGTAAGGCCTGACACCAGGGTTTCTCATCCTCGGCACTATTAGCATTTTGAGCCAGATAATCCTGTGTTGAGGGGGGCTGTCCTGTACATTCTAAAATGTTTTGCAGCATCCCTGCCCTCTACCCACCATATGCCTATAGCACTTCCCCAGTTGTGACAACCAAATATGCCTCCAGACATTGTCAAATGCACTCTGGAGGGCAGAATCACTCCAGGTTGAGAACCACTGCCCTACGTAATGGGAACGCCTGCCTCCCATCACTCCACGGCCTCTGTCCCACCCACTGCCCCGCCCACTGCGCACTGCCACGGCGGCGCTCATCCCAGCCTCGGGGCCTTTGTTCTCGCTGCTCCCTCCGCCTCGGATGCCCCTGCCCCAGATCTACCCATGGTTCCGTCACCTTCAGGTCATTTTCAGCTGTCACCTCCTCAGAGAAGCCTTCTCTGATTACTACCCATTTCATTTTTATTTTTGTCCATGGTATCTATAACCGTCTAACATACTATGAAATTTCACCTGAAACCTGTATAATTTTGTTAACCAGTGTCACCCCAATAAATTAAGTAAAAATAAAAATACTAGCCCTGGCTGGTGTGGCTCAGTGGATTGAGCAGTGGCCTGGGAACCGAAAGGTCGCTGGTTGGACTCCTGGTCAGGGTGTATGCCTGGGTCGTGGGCCAGGTCTCTGGTTGGGGGGCTGTGAGAGGCAACCAATTGATGTTTCTCTCACACATCGATGTTTCTCTCCCTCCCTTTCTCCCTCTCTGCCCTTCTCTCTAAAAACAAATAAAATCTTTAAAAAATAATAACACCAAAAAACATACTGTGAATTTTGATTATTTACTTTATTTTCTCTTCCCTCCTGTTAAAATGAAAGCTCCGCGAGGAGGGTAGGGAATGTTGTCTTCCTTGTTCACCATGGTGTTGCAGTCACAGAGAACCAGACCTAGCAAATGACGGACACCCAGCAAAGGTCTTTGGATGCATGAGCTTTATTCTGCATGGATTATCCATGTCTGTGCCCCTAACCTAGCTGTGGACATTTGCAAACTGGGGTGAGGTTGGCTTCTTGCTGTGAAGCCAGAAACTTGATGTTCTTGTGACTAGGGGTGTTTACAAAGCCCAAAGTGATGAATTTGCTAACAGCTCTTTTACTGGCGTCCGCAGTTCTGACTTGAGCCGTGACTTACATTTACCACGCCTTGGTTGAGGTTTTTATTTCCTCGTGTGTACGTGCACCCGTGTAAAAGTAGGTTTTAGTTTGCTCTTAATTATCAGCCACGAGAGGTTGGGACCACCGCTATCATGGCTTCCTATAAAGGACCGTATTAGTTTGTTTTGTTTATGATTTTATTTATTTATTTTTAGAGAGAGGGGAAGAGAGGGAGAAAGGGAGGGAGAGAAAGGACAAAGGGTTGTGTGAGAGGGACATTGATCAGTTTGTCTGTTGCACACCCCAGCTGGGGACCTGGCCCACATACAACCCCGGCATGTACCCTGACTGGGAATCGCACCGGCGACCTCTCGGTTTTCAGGCTGGCACGTAGTCCACTGAACCACACCAGCCAGGGCAGGGGCCATGTTTAATAAGTGCTAAATAAAAGCTTAATGGCCGCACCTCTGCCTCTCCTCTATCACCGAGGGTCTTTTTATTTCTCACCTGCCTATTCCCATCTTGCTCCTTTGCTTTTCCTTTTACTGAACCCTCTCCCTTGTCTCAAAATCTCCATCCTTACCTCCATGACCTCTCAAGACACACATCTCCCAGAAAGCTGAGTGAAAGTGAGTCAGCAGCACCTCCCCTGTTGGAGCCCAGGAAGCCCTGAATATGACCAGGTCAGCTCCCAAGGCCACACAACCTGAGCATCCTAACATTCTGAAATCCCTGGTCTTCCGAGGAAGCCCCACCACATTTGCCATCGGGGACCTGGCCGACCCTGCTGGCCTCCCCTCAAAGATTCTCCCTTACGTGGTCACGGTGCCAGAAATCCCACCCCTGGGGGTGTTGGTGGAGGTTCTTGGCACTTGCAGGAAACTCCCTACTTCGGGGAGGACATCTAGGAAGACATCTGCATCCTGGCAGGGGCTACCGGGGAGGCTCAGATTCAGAGGTGGCCGATGAAGAGGGGTGAGTGGGAGAGTCAGAAGGTTACAAAGAAGACCCTCCCCCCCGCTTATGTAATCCCTCCGAGGAGCGAGAGAGCAGTGGGGCTCAGCAGGTGTGTTTCTGGCTGCTTGTCATGTGAAGAAAACTAATGTGAACGACACTTTCCTCCTCTGCTTCCTGCTCTGCTTTTAAATTCTTTGTATTTTGAATAATGGGAATACAGGAGCCTCACACTTTGAGTTATTTTTACAAGGACTCCTCTCTGCTTCAGATGACTCAGAGCTGGAACCTTCTCTTGAAGATGTTCCTTGGGAAGCACTGCAAAGGTGCTGAGCCCTAGGCGAGCCGGGGGTCGGGAGCGGGTGTCCTGGTCCCTGAACCACCCCAACCTCTTTTTCTCTGGGGGTGACATCCACTCGATGGAGGACGTGGGGCTGGAAGGAAGGCCTTGCTGACGGCAAAAGTTTCTCCAGTTTTCCTCTGCCCAGCCAGCCCTGCCTTTTTCTCACCACCCTCTTCCAGCAGAGAGGGCCAGGCCTGCTTGCTAGTGTGGAGAGGAGCACAGGTCACTGTCCACTGGGTGGGTGCTGCAGGCTACCGGTAGTCCAGGGACAGTGGGGGCCCGGACGCTAGTGGCTCTAGTCGAAAGGCATCAGATCTATCTGGGCAGTGATCACCATGAACTGTCCCCACGCCCGTATGTTCTTGGGGAGCAGGGGCTGCCTCTTGCTCTCTGTTCCTTCCAAACACCACACCTGGCACTAAGACCCAATAAATGCATGTTGAGCGGAGGAATTAATGGTGGATGAAGCGGAACTACCTGCGCAGGAGGACACACAAACCCACGGGCCTGTGGACACTGGTGCATTCTGCATGCACTCCAGAAGATGCATGTGCCCAGCTCCGGCACATGGACCAGAAACTGTGGTCACTGTCGACACGGGCACCGTCTCTGATTGGCCCCCTCATGGCACTCTAGAGACGGGAATCTTGTTTCTGTTTCACAGAGGATCGGGGAGATCAGGTGCACGCCCAGTCTGTGCAGTTAGGAAGGGGCACAGCCGGCTTATTCTGCCCTGAATCTGCTGACTCCATGGCTGCGTCCCTGGCGTGGCTGAGTTTCCCTGAAACCTCAGAGACCACAGAAGTAGAGAGTTTCCTGCTTTGGGAAAAGACTCCACGCCTTCCTCCGTTTGCAGCGGCAGTGCCGTTCTTGGGAGAGAACCAGTCCTTTCCCTTCCGTTCTGCCTGTAGTGGAAGAGCTGCGTCTCATCCTTCCGCAGCCCCACAACCCTTGGAAAAATTACGTTGGGGAGGCCCCTCTCAGATTTTGCTCGCTTTGGAGAAAGGGGGGCGATTAGGTAATGCTTCCTTTTTCCTCCCGCACATCTGCCCTCAGCCCCCACCTGCCTTTCCCTCTGTCTTCTCCCAGAGGACACAGCCCCCAGCTTAAAATTCAAGCTGATCATTTGGAACCCAGAATGCATTTTTCCATAGAAGTAGCCTGAACTCGATGCTTGGCCTACCCATAATATACCTGAGATAGAATATTAATAGCATTGGCCAAGTAGAGAACTAGTATTAAATATTAATGGTTTTGTTAATTAATTTATTCATTAAATATTAATGGTTTCGTTAATGAGTCATCACCATCTCTTCCTTAGAAGATTGCAGCAGTCTTTTCTACTCTTGTCCTCCTAAAGTGTGTTTTCCATGTAAGAAGTTAAACCCATCTCTCCTTAGCCCAGAGCCTGCAGTGGGTTCCTGTCTCCGCCACCCGGCCCCTGCCTGCCTCATTGACCTCACTGCCAGCCCTCTCCCCCTCCACCAATTTTCTTTCACCAAAGGACCCGGCACCTGCTTTTCTCTTTGGCTAGAATCCTCTGACCACCTTGAATTACCTGGTTTGAACTCAGTTCATTCAAATCCCTTCCTAGATGTCACCTCTTCAGGTGACCTTCCCTGGGCAGTCTTCAGATAGATGACCTGAGATACTATCCCTCCCCCACTCATCCATCCCCTTACCCTGGTTTATTTTCCTTCATAACGCTTATCACATCCGCCGTTACACTGCGGGTGTATTTGTTTACTTGTGTGTTGTCGGTCACCTCCACTAGAATGTCAGCTCCCCAGGGGTAGAGACCCACTTTCTTTTATTTACAGCCCCGTTTCCAACACGAAAGAGTACCGGACACGTAGTAGGTGCTCAATAAATACTTTAAAATAAATAGATGCACGAACAAATGAATGACTGACATCACGCCTGCCCAGCAGGCAGACGGCGTTCCTCTGGAATTGATCACACATTCCAAACGACAGTGCCAAAAACGAGTGTCTGCCTTTCCCAGCCTTTGGGATTTGAAGTGTAGGGACTTCATTTTCATTATGAGTTCGTAGATTATTTCAGAAACCAGAAGTCTTTATTCTGTATTCTTGGCAAAAATAGATGCCTGTTTGCTTAGGGCTTCTGAATAGGTAAAAGGAGGGGTGCCCTCCATTTTCATGAGTCTCCCGCCCCTATTTTATTGAGAATGACTATTTTATCGATTACCCTATAAGCAGGGTTTCTCTTTTATGCTGCTGACATTTTGGATCAGATAATTCTGTGTTGTGGGAATGTCTTGTGCATGACAAGATGTTTAGCAGCCTTCTTGGCCACTACCCCACTAGATGCCAATAGAACCTCCCAGCTGTGACAGCCGAAAAAGGTCTCGGCATTGCCGAGTGTCCCTTGAGGGGCAGAATCACCCAGTTTGACAACTACTCCTGTTCTATCATAAGCGGGAAGCCGGCTTTCAAACTCTCCCCGCTCTGATCCTGGGCAGTGCCGGGACAGCCTGCTCTAGGACCACGCTGTCAGCAGAACTCTGGGCCGTTCTGGAAACCTTCTGTTCTGTCTGCACTGTCCAGTGTGGGAGCCACTGGCCACATGTGCCTAGTACAGCTGAAGAAGCAGAGATTTTAAGTTTATTTCATTTTAATTAACTTTAATTTTAATAGTTTTTCGGAGCCAGTGGCTACCCTGTTGGACAACACAGCTCTAGAGGGACAGCGCTGCTTGCATTGTAGCAGACGCACAAGCATCTGGGGACATCAGGGTCAGGTTCAACAAACCTCAGGTGAGGACTGAGAGTGCCTTCTAGTAAATTCCCAGGGGATACTGAGGACCACGCCTTCAGTAAGATGATTTAAGTCTCTAACAAAGAGCATTTTGCACGTATAAACACAACAATGGTGCTTCTGCCGCCTGGAAGGCCTTGGTAGAGGACACGGTGGTGTAAGTGAAGGGTGATGGGGAAAACATGGTCTGTGGAATTAGACAGATGTTGGTTCAAATCCATTTTAATCAGCTGTGTGCCCTGGGCAACTTACCTACCCTCTCTGAGCCTTAGTCTCCTCTTCTCTGGAACAAAAATCACAGTCATCCCTACCCTGCAGTGTGATTCTGAGATACTGTATTTGCAAGCACTAAACCCAGTGCCTGGTACATACTTGACACTCAGGAAATAGCAGCAATTCACCTAAAGTACAGGCATCGTTTACACAAATCGGCCCTGCCCTGTGGACCACGCTGGGGACCCCCGAAGTCAGAATCACGCAGCCCAGGCCTACTGAGTCAGAGGCTTTCATGGTGGGGCTCAGGAAACTTTTTTTAAAAAATTGAGGTAAAACTATTGAGCGTCGGCCTGTGAACCAAAGTGTCACTGGTTCTATTCCCCAGTCAGGGCACGTGCCTGGGTTGCAGGCCAGGTCCCTAGTAGCGGGTGCATGAGTGGCAACCACACGTTGATGTTTCTCTCCCTCTCTTTCTCCCTCCCTTCCCCTCTGTCTAAAAATAAAAACAAATAAAATCTAAAAAATAAAAATTGAAGTAAAGCTCATATAACGTAAAATAAACCATGGACCATTTTAAAGTAGGTAAGTCTGTGGCATTTAGTGCATTCATGTGGGACCATCACCTCTGCCCACTTCCAAGGTGTTTTCGTCACCCCAGTGGGACATCTCGGACTCCTTAAGCAGCCATCCCCTTCCCTGCAGCCCCTGGCAACACTGATCTGCTTTCTGTTGCTATGGACTTACCTATCTGGGTGTTTCCGGTAAAAAGAATCATACCACAGTGACCTTTTGTGTCTGACTTTTCTAACATAATGTGTTTGGGGTCATCCAAGTTGTAGCACGTGTCAGTATTTCATTCCTTTTCGTGGCTGAATAATACTCCATTGTGGGGATTTGCTAGATTTGTTCATCTGTTAGTCAGGTGACAGACGTTGGGGTCATTTCCACTTTTGTGGCTATTATGAATAAAGCTGTTTTGAACATTCCTGAACAAGTTTTTGTTTTTGTTTTGCGTACCTGTTTTCAGTTATTTTGGCTTTGTACCGAGGAGTAGAATTATTGAGTCATTTGGTCATTCTACGTTTAAGGTTTTGAGGACCCTCCACACTGTTTTCCAAAGTGGCTGCACAATTTTCTATCCTACCAGCAATGCATAAGGGTTTTGGCTTCTCCATATCCTCACCAACACTTGTTTGTTTTTGTTTTTTCATTGTTATGGCCAACCTAGTGGGTGTGAAGGAAAGCTTTATTCTTAAGTTCATGGGGCGCTCCCCATGGTCATGGAGGTCACCGCTTAAAGGAGAGCTCGCCCTACAGTTAGTTAAACGGCAGCCTGCCTCACACAGGGTTGTGGGACATTGTGGAACGGTGCTTTGGTTGGGCTTGTGAAACCATCAGGAATTGGAGTTGTTAGTTCGTGTGCTGTTTAAGAAGCTAGGTTTTTTTCACATGTCTTATTTAGTCCATTTGAGCTGCCATAATGAAATACCACAGACTGGTATTGACTTCTAAGCAACGGAAATTTGAAATTTATTTCTCGCAGTTCTGGAGGCTGGGAAGTCCAAGATCAAGGTGACAGCGCGGCTGCATTCCGATGAGGGCTCTTCCTGGTTCACAGCCCGCACGCTTTCTGGCTGTCCTCACATGTGGGAGGGGCGAGGCAGCTCTCCCAGGAGTCTTTTATAAGCGTGTTAATTTCACTCTTGAGGGTTCTATCCTCCTCATCTAAGCACCTTCCGGTGGGCCCACCTCCTAACACCATCACTTTGGGGGGGTTAAGATTTCAGTGTATGAATTGTGGGGCGGGGACAGAGACATTCAGACCATAGCACTTACTCTCTCCCCCTTAGTAAGGGTAACTGAGTAGGTAGAGACAGTTTGCTCTCTGCTTACCCTGGAGAGACCAGGTCAGCCCAGATGACGTACCCCCACAAATGACCCACCTGTCCTCGTGAGTGACCTCCTCCACCCAGTGACCCAAGTTCAAGTTTCTACAAAGTATCTGCCTATGGTTGAGGGCTGGCCTGGGGGGGCCTTTTCCCAGCAGGAGCTGGCTTTGAACTCTTCTGTTTCAATAAAATTTAATGTGAAGTTTTGCCTTCTACTGCATAGTACAGCTGGGTCTGATTTAATTTTTTAATAAGGGATTTCACCCCAAGTATTTAAGTGTATTTCAGGACCACATCGGGTTAATCCTGTGGCCCTGAGGATAAAGGTGATAAACCAGGGCCAGTGGACAGAGGAGTGTCGGGGAGGGGCTGCAGGAGGAGCCTAATGAAAGGAATAGTATTTCTCTCTAACAACGAGGAGTTTGTTTCCCTCTTCTGGAATTTCCTCAAATTTAATCTCTGGGGTGCAAGAGAACATTTAAATTAAACATTGTATCCACAGGAGCAAAGGGAGCAAGGTCCTACTGTAGCTCCGGGGGCCGCCAAAGACTGCCCTGGGACAGCAGCCCAGCAGCACCCACGGCCTTCTCGAGTCAGCGGTTCTCAGCCTTGGCCACGTGTTACAACCGCCAGGCAGGCTTTAAACACTTATTTAATAGGGTTGTGGTGGAACCCAGACATCTGTATTTTTTGAATCTCTGTAGGTGATTTTGATATACCATTAGAACCACTGTGCTAAACCGTGAGTCATAATGGTGAAAAAATCAGACATTGCTCATGCCCTAGTAGTAGGTCATACTGTCTGGGGACACCAACTGGTTCAGTGCATAATTAATTAATTGCAATTGTGAGAAGTGCAGCTTCACACTTAAATTTCTGGAGGGCCAAAGAAGCCTCACTGATGCAATAACCTGAAAGCTGAGTAGATGTTATATGGCGGGGTGGGGGGCGCTAGGAGAAGAGCAGCCTAGCCAGAGAGACTGGCATGTGCAAAGGCCCTGGGGTAGGAAAGAGCTTAGCGTGTGTGAGGACCTGAAAGACCAGCTGTTTGGAGCTGCGAGCAAGGGGATGAGAGGCCCGAAGAGGTTGCAAAGTGGATGGCGGCCTGCCGTCCATCGTTGACCTCCAATGAGTCCATCTGACATGCTCGCGATGTGTAAGCTGCTCTGATATTGATGCGAACGACCCAGCTTCTGTGCTCTGGAATAACCAGCTGCAAAAAGGCCTGATTAAGTGGTCTGCCTCTGTCTCGTAATGGTCTAGGCAGGAACCCCCTTCTCCAATACATGAAAATTATTCTTTGCCCAACCTCCCTAGGGTGGGAATGAGGTGGCAAAAGAAGAGGAGAGGTATTTGGAGAGGAGATGGGAGTTTTCCCCACATCTAAAAAGATTCCAGGCCTTCCTGGTCGTTGGGAGATGTATCTCACTTGAAAATTGGATCTTTTTCTGCGTCACCATCATCTCTACACAAGAGAACTCATTGAACAGCATGGTTGGCCCCCCAGGGACAAAAGTCCCCGAGTTCTCCTCATATTGATTACTCTTCCCCACAGTTTCTTGGTGTTCTTAGATAAAATCCGTAGGTTTAAGTCCTCCTCCTCATTTTCCTTCTCTTTTCCCCTCCCTTTTCCTGCTTCTAAAAATCTGTGCCAACTTCTAATCTGTTGTGGGTGGCATGGGGCACTCTTCACACTTCATTTGGTCCTACTTCCCATTTCAGAATTCAGTTTACATCCTGTGTCCCCTCCATCCCCTAGCTTTCCCCTAACTGTCCCCTTCCCCTGGCCTGGTGACCTGTGAGCTGTTCTTTTCATTTCAACTGCCTGGTGGCTGAGTAGAACCCTTTCTCTTTGCTTTGGGCCTCTTGTAGCCATATAAAGTGTTCTTTTCTGTATATAATTTTTTTTCCCTCCCCGAGACTCTTAAATCTTCATTTCCTCCAAACTCTAACAACAGCGTGGTATGTAAGGCAGCATTGGTCGCCGCCCATGTGCAGAAGGGAAACTGAGGCCAAGGCAGCAGTGTGGGGCAGCAGGAAGACTCCAGCCTTCCCTGGTGGCTTGCCTGCTATGGGTCCTTGAAAAGGCACACAACCTTCCAGGGCCGTGTCCTCACTGGTCATGTGGAAAAGAGATAAGTAAGATTTTCGTCTCGTTAGCCTTCTGGGTTTCACATTCTGGCTCCATCACTGGGGTTTGTGGTCTTGGACAAGTCAGCGGGCCTCATTTTCCTCACTTGGAAATGGTGATACCAGCAGTGACTCCGAGGATTGTTTATCTCTGTGTGATCAGAGCTGAGAACTGCTCTGCTAGCCCATGGGACACAATGGTGAGGGCAGCAGACATTGCCGGTGCCCAAGAGGGCTTGTAACTGTCGGGGAAGTCCCGGCAGCATGCCTGGCCTGCATGAGGCCTTCAGGATGGCATAGCTGTTCCATCTCTCTACCATGTGAGAGTCCGCTGTTTGTCCAAGGGAACCCCAGTCATTCATGGTGGAGCTAGAATTAGGACCTGACTGTGCTGGCCCACCCGTCCAGCTCCTGGGGGATCCTGCCGGTAAATCCCTGGGGGTGGCATCTGTGTTCTTCCGGGAAGGTTGAGCCTGGGTTCGATGAAGTGTGTGACTCAGTGAGGGACAGCCCTGGTGCAGAGTGGGACTTCCAGTTGGAACCCTCAGCACAGTGGCTGGGGACCCTTGAGGGCACACACCAAGAAATGGTGAGTCTTCAAGGACCCTTGGTCAGTGATGGCCCCTGCGCCCTTGCAAAGCTGCCCTGCAGTCCTGGTATTAGCTTGGAAATCACTTCGGGGATTCCTGTTGGTGTTCACATCAAAGGAGGGGCACAGCTGCCTCCACTCACTGGTGGTGGTAATGCGGCCACTTCTCCAAGGCCTGCCAGGAGCCAGATAGTGTGGTCAGCACGGGACCACTGCAGGGAAGGCACTGCCAACAGAAGAATGGCCAGTGAGGGGTGGGACCAGATTTGAACCCAGACTACTTGGCCCCAAAGCTCACACCCTGTGCATTAAATCGTATGACCTTCTGTCGAGCAACACCCACCATGAGGCTTCTCCAACAACAATTTTAATAGGATGCTTGTCCACATCCCCAAACCCACACTCAAACTGTCAGTCTTAGGTCAGCACTGACCAGCTGATTTTTATCACTGGCCATACTGAATTTAGCCAAGTTACCGCTGCTGAAGAGAACGTAGATGAATCCCAAAACTTGTTACAAAATGGGAGGGAGGGCAAGGTGGCCCCTACTTTGATGCCTTGTGCCAGCCTAGGATGTATATAGTCTCGGGCACTTTTTGGAAAAGCCTATACATCTTTTAAGGCTTGCCCTGAGTATGACGGTGATGGAAGCATGGGGTAAGGTCAAGACCTGTTTGATCTTATCAGAGCCTGCTTTTGTAGCTAGAGCTGGCCATGCTTCTTGCCTCAGGACCTTTGCACAGGTTGCTCATTGTACCAGCAACGTGTTCTCTATCTTTTCTCTACTTCCCTTCCTATTTTTGTTTCACTAATGTATCCTTGGGGCTCAGATTAAAGACTGATTCTTTAGGAAAGACCGCTGATCCTTTTCCATACCTTCTGTCATGTGCTATTTTAGCAGTAGCCATACTTTGTTTTTTTTTAGAGCATATCACTATTATAGTTATTTTTAACCTGTTAATGTTGGTTTCCCCCACTAGACTATAAGCTCCATGAAGGCAGGGGCCACATTGGCCTTGACTGTTGTATACCTAGCGCCTCGCACTTGCCTGGTACATGGCTAGGCACTCAGTCAACACTGGATTGGATGAATGGTTGCTTGGATTGGTGGATTGTGCTAGTTATCTTCTTTTCCTTTCCCTCCAGCCAATAGACTCTTCTTAGCAGGGGAGGGGGATTGTAATGACCTGTTTATAATACTCCCTTGGGTCTCTTTGAAGAAGAACCCATCTTGAGAACCCTAAGGTCTAACCCAGCACCTGACATACAATAGGTGGTCACTAAAAGGTGACCAAGTGGTTGTCTCAGCGTAATGCTTGCCCTTGAGACTGGTTCCAAGGAGTTCTTATGCTGCTTCAAGGAACCTTAGAGAGCTACTTTCCCATGTTGCGGATAAGGACAGCACGTTTAATTCATGGAAGCTCAGGGAACCACATCCCTGCTTCCCACCCCAGCCATGGTCTGCTGTTCAGGTTGCCGTTTACTCTGTTGATTTATTTGTGTATAAATAGTTATTTCCATAACCTTGTCTTCCCTAACATTTAGAGATAATGATATACAATCTTTGTAACATCACAGACATAGCTTCAAAAGCATTCCGTTGCAATAGGAATGTTTATGATGTCCTTATCGCTAGAATTTCATGAGCAACAAATTCACAAATTGCAGATGATTTAGCATTTGAAGCAGGGAGTGAGAGTGTATGTGTGTTTGCATTTTTTTTTTAAAGGACTTTGAAAAGAATTTTTCTTGTACAGAGTTATCTTCTTGTAAAGTTTAAAATAAGAACTACTTAAAAGCTGAGAGTTTAGAGGAGTGAGCACTTTCTCTTAAACATTCAAATGGGTGAAAATGACTTGTAATCTCTCCCTGAAGTATTAAGGCAATAGGCACTTCAAGGCTTTTTTTGGAGCTGGCTGTCACAGACAAAGGACTTCTCAATTTTTAAAAAAATCATTTGTATAGCATTAAATAGTAGGAGTGAACACCAGCAGCCCTCTTGACATTTTAGAAATGATTTATTTCCTGACATGTCCCCATCCATTTTAATAGATGACACTTTGCTCTTCCTGTTCAGGGTTGGGGTTGTCATAGTTGGGACTGGGAAAGAAGTTCGGGATGGAGCAGGACAGGGCTCCAGGTACAACTTGGACCAGGTTCCATGAGCCTCCTGCCCTTGAGAGCCTCTGTCTAGTCACCCCAAAGACACACTTTCCCAGAGTCCCTGCCGTGGCTCCCCTTCCTGGAAAGAGACTCACTGAACTCTCTGAATGGTAGTCCACAGGGTACATTTGACATTTTTATTTCCAACCACCCTCTCTGAACCGAGCGATCATCAGCTGGACGGCTTCGGAAAGTTGCGCTCTGTAAACTTTTACTGTTGTGATGCTGCTGCACTGTGGTCCGTGGGATGGTGCTGGTCTGCAGACTTTACCGGTCTACAGTATAAGTACAGAAATCGAGACTAAGCACCTTGAAACTTTCATAGCGGTGTGACAGTCATTGGTTCAAACAATTAAAAAGTAGGCTTATACTTTGTATAAATACTTTTTCATTTTATTTTTCTAGCGGTTTTTTTTCCATTTTATATTTCATAAAAGCAGTCATTTGTGATGGATTGGAAATTAAAGACAACTAGTCGTTCATCACAAATACAGTAGTTTGAGAAGCTCTGTGCCGTAGCACCTCCAAGCTACCCCCGCTTGTGTGTGGGACAGGTAGGCTGTTGAATGAATTTGGGGAAATCGTAGCACTTACCACATTATATTGCAGTGAAACACATCTCTCGCGCGCGCGCGCGCGCACACACGCACACACATTAAACTTTCTTGAGAGTAGAGACTACGTCTAGTTCATCTTCGTAGCCTCATTCTTTAGAGCCTTGCCTGGCATATTGGAGGGCGTGGGAAACATTTGTCCGGCGTAGGCCGGCCTGCTCCCCAGTGACACAAGAGTGGGTGAGACCGACCTCGGGAACTCCCAGGGCTTCTGGATAGTGTCCTCTACAGGCCGGTGATGGAAAACTAGGAGCAAGTGACGAAGAGGTGACCTTTCCTTCTCTTTTCCCACAGAACCAGGTCTCCTTTTCCCACCTGCCCAGCAGCATGAGAGCAGCATGACCGGCCGGCCACAGGAGAAGCCCCCAGAGCCAGGCCCCCAACTCAACCATCTGCTGCGGAGGTCAAGGTGAGCTTGCTTTCCTCCCCCCGGAAGGTGTAGGAGGAATGTGCATTTTAACTTATTCTACGTGCTGTTGTAATGCCTTACAAAAATGGATTTCTTTTTCTGGAAAAATGGAGTTTCCTGGGACATGGGTAGACTTAGAAAATGTAGCCTGACTGGTGTGGCTCAGTGGGTTGAGTGTCATCCTGCAAACTGAAAGGACACCAGTTCAATTCCTGGATGGGGCACATCCCTGGGTTATGGGCCAGGTTCCCTGGTTGGAGGCATGGGAGAGGCAATTGATCCGTGTTTCTCTCGCACATTGATGTTTCTCTCCCTCTCTTTCTCCCTCCTTTCCTCTCTCTGTAAAAATAAATAAATAAAAATCTTTTTCTTTTTAAGATTTCATTTATTTATTTTTACAGAGGGGGAAGAGGAGGAGAAAGAGAGGGAGAGAAACATCAATGTGTGGTTGCCTCTCGAGCGCCCCCTACTGGGGACCTGACCCGCAACCCAGTCATGTGCTCTGACTGGGAATCATACCGGCAACCCTTTGGTTCACAGGTCAGCACTCCATCCACTGAGCCACAAGAACCAGGGCATAAATAAACATCTTTTCAGAGAGAGAGAGAGAGAGTAAACATCTTTTCAGAGAGAGAGAGGAGAGAGAGAGAGAGAAAGAGAAAGAGAAAGAAAGGTGGAAGGAGAGGGGGGAGGAAAAAGGAGAAAGGGAAGGGAAGGGAAGGGATGTCAGCCTAAAGGGACAAAACGTGCTCATTTTGGTTAAAGGAGAGGTCGATGGTAGAGCAGGTAAGACCCTGAATTGAGTTTCTAGGGACTGAAGCGCTTGTTGTTCCTCCCGCATCTCCTGAACTGGGATCTTGGGCAGGCCTTTCAAGGATTGGGGATCCAGGGAATTTGGGGTGAAGGAATCTCTGGGATAGGTAGGATGGCATTGGAAGGATGGTCAGCCCGTGGTCCGGGACACCTAGGACATTCTGGACAGAAATTCCTGTCCCACACAGGGTGGTAAGGCGCCTTAGAGAATCAACCAGGCCAACTCCCAGCCAGTGTTGAACAGTGAATTGTTAGAAAATTCTCCCTAATGTTGGACAGATTCTTTCCCTCTATAATTTCTGTCATTCCCTGCTCTGCTATGTGGCACCGCAAAGACTGAATTTCAAAGACGCTTCCACATGACTGTCTTGGATTTGAAGATGGCTGTCATGACTCCGCTTTCCTTTTTTGTATAAATTTTCCCCAGAGACTGGCACCACTCACCTTGTCCTGTTGTTCCTTTCCACGTGGAAAGGACTTCATTACCTGCAGTTGCTCATTAATGGGTGCCCTCCTCAACAGGAACCTTTCATTCCCTACTCATTAGTGCAGCTGGCCCTCACCTAAGGCCATTTTATTCAACTCTGTTTCACGTAACCTTGACAAGATGCTGTAGGAACTCAACTCTTGTTTCTACCAGTGAACCTGTGGTAAAATTGGTTTCATTTTATGTCGATTCACTTAAAGTCACAAAACCTATTGATGACACTGAGGACTCACTATGCATTTAGAGACTCCTTTGTGACTGTCGCTGTGCTAGACTCTGGAAATACATAAGTGAACAAGAAAGACAAAGTCTCTGTCTTTTTTAAGAGAAAATAGATTTGGAACCTTAGGGTTTGAAATAAGCATTAAACCACTTCTGTGTGTTCCTTTTAATATTTTATTTCTTTTCAGTTTTTTTCGTAAATGTTCCATGAGGAAAAGAATATGTATTCTCTAATTATTGGATATAGTCTTCTATATATGAGCATCAAAATAAGTTAGTTAACTGTGCTGTTCAAATCACCTATAATGTGTTTTTTTCTGTTTTTGTCTGATTAATCTATTAATTATTAAGAGAAATGTGTTAAAAATCTCCCACTGGATTTGTGAATTTTTCCTCACAGTGCTGAAATCTTTGCTTTATATCCTTTGAGGCAACACTATTTGGTGCACAGATTTTTAGACGTAGTATATCTTGTTGATGAATTGGGATTCATTTCTACCTCATTTGTATGCTTTCCATTTTTTCTTTCTTTTAGGTGGAGGTGTTTTCACCTCTCATCCTGTCTCCCATGTTCCTATTTGGAGGGTACGGGCTCTGTATCTGTTCTTTCGGTGGTAACCCACCTGCTTTATTTTAACGAGCACACTTTAAAAAGTCTAAAATTCATCAGTGTTTTTATCTTCCTCCCAAACAATATAAAACCCATAATTTGGTTTAATTCTAACCGCAGCCTCTCCCACTTTATATGAAGTTGTTATCCTGTGTTTTCATTCTGTCCTGTTGTCCCCTCTAAGGCAGCATCAGTGTTTTATACAGTGTTTGTATAGATTTTCCCCCATGCTTATCTCGCTATCATTTCTCACCATTCTTTTTTTTTCTTTAATCCTCACTCAAGGATATGTTTATTGATTTTTAGAGAGAGAGGAAGCAGGAGAGAGCGAGGGAAACATTGATGTGAGAAGGAAACATCAATTGGTTGCCTCCCATACGTGCCCTGGCCAGGGACCCGACCCACATCCTAGGTATAAATGCACTGACCTGGGATAGAACCCGCAGCCTTTTGGTGTATGGGACCGTGCTCCACCCAACCGAGCCACCAGGCCAAGGTTTTGCTTAGCATTTCTTCATGAATCTGAGATCATTTTCCTTCTTCCTAGTATAAATCTTTAGCATTATCCTTTAATGAAAGGCTATTGGTAGTAAAGTCTCCATTTTTTTTTCTCTTTCGGTTGGTTGTTTTTTGGTTTTTGTTGGCTTGTAAATATCTGATTTTGCCCTCAGTTTTGAAAAGTAGCTTTACTGAATATATTCCCTTAGGTCATTGAAGCCACTGATCCACTGCCTCTGACTCTGAGTGTCACTGTTGAAAAACTGGCTGTCAGTCTAATTGCTGTCCCTTCATATATGACCTGGCATGTCTCCCTGGTTATGTTCAAGATGTTGTTTTCTTTGTGTTCTGCAGCTTCAGTGTCATGTAACTAGGTGTAAATGTCTCTGTCTTTATTCTGCTTGGTGTTTGGATTTTTAGAGCCGCAGATGGGTATCTTTCAACAATTATGGAAAAATTCTCACCTCTTATTTCTTTGAGTGTCACCTCTTCCCCATTCCCTCTAATAACTCCTTCTGGAACCCCAGTTAGACTTTTGGTAGACCTTCTCATTCTGTTCTCTGTACCTCTTAACCTCTATTTCATATTTTTAATCTTTGTCTCTCTGTGAACTCTGAATAATTTCTTCAGACCTGCCTTCCATTTAACTAATTGATTCTGTGTCTCAAAGGCTATCCAATCCATCCATTGAATTTTTTCCTCTCAGTTCCTTTATTTATCATTTCTAGAAGTGCTGGTCCATTATTTTTCAAACCTGCTTCGTGGTTTTTCTGGTCTCATTTCTTGTTTATATTGTGCATTTCTTTTTCAATTTCTTTAATATATTGAAGTCGCTCTTTCGAAATCGTAGAATTTCATGTCTGGTAATTCCAGAACCTGAAATCTTCCGAGGTCTGGCTCTGCTGTCTGGTGTTTCTAAGGTATGGGTTGACACTGAGTTTTCCAGAGAGGATTTGCATTAACTTCTGCCGGTTGCCTGGGGGCACTACCAACCAGAAATCACTTTAATGTTCTACCTAAGGCTTCTCTGGCCACAGAAGTACCCTGCATTCAAATCTTAAACTGGTGGGAGGGCCAGCTTTTGATGAGAAGCTGTCAGGAAAGACCCGCATGCCCACATTCTACCTAACCAAAGCCAGGTTTCCTTGCAGTGGCCTGCGTTGTTTTGTTTCTCATTCTCTGAGGGTGGAGCCTTTTGGAGTCCCGGCTTTATGGAGGGAGTAGGCTTTTTCTCCTGTTTCTGGAACCCTGTGAAGCTCCCATGGGAAACTTAGAATATCTAGGCTTCAGCAGGAACCCTCAGTGCCAAAGCCAACTTTGCTGGAAGAGTACATCCCAAGGTTCCTGCTTTTGGTTTGATTTTGGTCTTTGAAGAATCCTTCCATCTGTATCACCTCAGTAATGTGTGTACATTTTCTATACTTTAAATTTTATCTGGCATGTTAGTTGCTTCGATTGGGAAGATCAAGAAAAGTCTGTGGTCGAAATGTGTTATCTTTTTTCCTCCACCATGGCCCTGTGGGGCAAGAATGACTATTCCTCGTTCACTCGGAAGAGTCAACCAAGGCTCAGAGAGGACACGTAACTGGCTTCCCTCGCAGGGCTAGGAGGAGACAGACTGGGGAGGACCATGCCCCTTTCCTATCCCCTGTGCCCACCTTCCCTTTCCCCAGAATAACTGTTGACCAGTTTTGGGGGTGAGGGAGCGTGGAATTAGCCTTATGCTCACAAAGGATGAGTTCCTACCAGGAAGCTTTAAATAGTTGGACAGCTTTGTAAAAGTTGTTTATGAATCTATTGTTTATCTTCCTTGAGAGAGGAAATGGCTTCTGCATATTTTGTGGCTTATTTCTCTGGCGGTCACCAGCACTTCTCCTGCTTTATTCCTGCTCTGCAAAGGCCTCCTGGACCCACGCTGGTCCCATATGCGCCTCCTCCAGACCCCAGCTGCTTCTTGTCTTCATGAAACTCTCTTCTTCTCCTTCTCCTTCTCCTTCTCCTTCTCCTTCTCCATCTTCTTATTCCTTCTTCTTCTCCTCCTCCTCCTTCATGCCCCTCCCTTACCCAGTCTTTCCTGCACCATGATGCGATTTCGGGGCTCTGGGTCAGAGAACAAGAGCTGAGTTTGAACTCACTAGCTTAGTCTCTCTAAGCTTCAGTTTCGTCATCTGTGACATGGGGACAATAGATGGAGCTATTCAAGGACTAAATGAGACAATGTCCATAATGCTCATGAGCTTTGGAGCCACAACGGCACTCAGTGCATGGTGCTTAGTATTATGACTGAGAACAGACCCCTGCAAGGCATGTGCTTTTGTTCAGTGCTGCTTTCATGTTGACAGAGCTGGCTTATAAAATGTGATGAAAATGGAGGCAGAAGTCTAGGGTCTGTGTCTCACAGTTAGGTTCTTCAAACGGGGTGTTCTTAAAAATAATATGAGGGAAAGCAGAACACACTGACCTGGCCAGAGTTTGCATGGGTTCTGGAAATGGGACACCCCAGCATCTAAGCCCTCCCTTTGCGGCATCTCTGTCATGGAGTCACTAGGGAGCTGGCACCTCGTGACGCCACTCACTGGGGAGTGTCCCTTGTGGCACCTCCTGGTCAAGGGATGGCACAGTCTCTCTGCTGGACACATGTCTGGTAGGGGTGGAAGGGGGGTCTTCACTGTCCATTTTACTTTCATTCTTATAGCTGATGTGACACTTGATTTCACACACTCCCTTCTAGTAAGTGGCTTTATGTCGCCCTCAGATTTGCATCTCTTCCTGATTTGATATGTATCAGGCAACAGCTTTTTTCAGCACCTGCTATTTGTAGCACTCTGGCTTTGTACAGTGGATAAGTGGTATAAAAAAACCCTCAGAGTTGCCGTGACCCTAAAACTGCTCTAAATAATAAACTCTATTTATTCAAAAAGACTTTATGACCAAAAACTGCACAAAGGATAAACCATCTTCACAAGATGACATGTCAGGTATTCAGAGTGAGTTTCCTAGGGGGACAGCACCATACCCTCGAATGGTCAGGGAAGACAGGGGGAGGTAGATAAGAGTTGGCCCTATGGGGCACATGGGATGAGACTCCTGAAAAGGAACCTGGCACCTGCCGGGTATAGAGTGGAGTGAACTAAGGTGTAGAGACAGGCGGGCTTTCGAATGAGCCGGTGAGACTCACTGGGATGCCTCCAGCCCCACTGGTGACTTATGAGGCCCCCCTGGACAGCCACCTCCATTAGCATATCAAAAGCCCTGAGAAGTCCTGCAGTTAATGTTTGACTGTGTTTCACCAGGTTTCCCAAGTGCTTTGGATCACTCATGGCCCATGAGCATGGTGATCTTGAATGGATTTGCATTTGACTCCTGACAAATGCTTCAGTTCATTCTAGGCCACCAACCCACTTTTGCAGAACAGGGGTTGCAGCTTTCTTCTCTCCCTTTTTTTATTCCTCACCTGAGGATATGTTTATTGCTTTTAGAGACAGAGAGGAAGGTGGGGGGGGAAGGGAGAGAGAGAGAAAGAGAGAGAAACATCAGTGTAAGAGAGAAATATCGATCAGTTGCCCCCCATAGGTGCCCAGACTGGGGACCCAGCCCACACCTAGGTATGTGCTCTGACCAGGGACCGAACCTGCACCCTTTTTGTGTAGAGGACGATGCTCCAACCAACCAAGCCACCTGGGCCAGGGCTTGACAACTTTCTTTAAAAATTCAGCCTCTGAGTACCAAAAAGTTATTTGGAGTCAACCACTTGTCTTCTTTTTCCAAGAGTCGCTCAGATATCTAGAAGTGGGAGGGTTTCTAGGAGCCTGAGTATTGGTGTTGCTGGAATTAGGGAGAGGCTTCTTCCTTCTCCACAAGTCCCAAGATAATGTCCTGGATCTTCTGGACCCAGCCGAGGGGCCAGCCCCCCTCCCCCCCATAGTCTGTTCACAGCCGCTCCCCCAGCGATGATTCATACTTCCTGTCCCTCCTCCATTTTAGTTACTCAGGGCTGTGAGCCCGGACTGATTACTTACACCACCCAACTGGCCTTGCCGGTGAGGAGCTCAGCTCGGGTGATGCCCCAGGTTGAGTCCTCTTTGTTGGCCAAGCCCTGCACAGGGAAACAAGAGACTGCCCTAGATACAGATGCAGAGACCATTTCCAGAGCCAGGAAGCGGGGATGCTATGTGTCAGAGGCTCTCTGAGGAGTTCAGGAGCCCAGGGGTGTTGTGGGCATAGAGATAGGAGGCTCCCAGGGAAAGACCTCAGATGCTTGCTCGGCCACGTAAAAGCCAACAGAATATGTTATAAACCGAGTCTTTGCATGCTGCTTGGAGATCGACCATCAGCACCTTCTCGCTTTCGGACAGTCACCCGTCTGAAAAATATTTTTGAAATCTTTATTATTCTAATCATATACATTATTCTGTTTGGGTTTTTTTAATTAAAGTACTGTAGCTGGAGCTGAAGGGTGCTCATGGGCTCTTCCCCTCACTCCCCTCCCTTTTCCAAAAGATGGCAGAACTGAGACTGAAATGCAGATGTCCTGACTCCCAGCACTCTTTCCACCCATGAGGCTGGATCCTTAGGGATCAGGCAGAAAACCCTACGGCCTCAGTCTCCTGTGTCAGGACTGTTGGGTGTCCCTGAGTCAGGCAGGGTCTGGGAAGGTTCGTCCAGTTGAGCTCTCCTGGGTCAGAGGCCGAGGGGCCTCCTGGCAGCCCATTGGGTCCAAGTTCCCGGTTCTGCAGAAGCTGAGTGTGAGGTGTAGGGGAGGGGAGTCGTTTGCCGTTCAAGGACACAGGGCTGGTCTCCTCTTCTGTTTGGTCCGGGTTATCTCTATATTGGGTTTGCATTTCCTGAATACACAGCAACTGGGTGGGGGTGGGGTGGAGGGCAGGGGAAGTGGGCTTCAAAGAACCCCATCTGAGAATGTTTAAATTTCCTGTGAGTGTCCCATGAAGAGGGAGATAATCCGTGTGCACACAGTGAGGAGGACGGGGGAGACTTGGTTTAGGTCCAGAGACCAAGAAAGAAGGGAACGAGGAGGACAAAACGAGAGCTGTTCAGAGAAATCTGTGACATTTCTACTGATGAATAAAATAAATAGGAGTTTGTTTCTTTGCACTTCCATGATGCCTTCTTGTTTGTATTTTTTGGAGAACGCTCAAGCCGCATGGAGGCTCTGGTCTCATTTTGGTGGCAGTGGTTTTGTGGTTTCTGGGGGCTCTTTGGCCTCGGACCAGAGGTCTCCAGCTGTCGTCTCCCGCAGGTTTGCCTCTTAGCAGCTCGTGTGAACCTGTGGAAATCCCTTTCTCCCTCGGAGCTTCTGTAACTTTAGCTCAAATAGGAATACAACCTCCTTCTGGGTCTGCCTCATGGAAAAATAATGGGTGTGAGAGTGTCCCCAAAATGTTAAGAGTTCTGTTTGGCCTCATTTTTTCTCCTCTAATGTCTGTGGGGCTGACAGGAGCTCTGAGGGAGTTAGGGGCTTCCACCAAGAAAGCTCTTGTTTGCCCATCAGATCAGATAGCAGTTGTGGGCCACCACGACAGGGTGTCCCAGGTTCCTTAAAGGGGGCCGTTTTTTAAGCAGACAGAGAGGCAGATATGGACAGAATTACTGCCAATTTCCTGGAATCTGAGAGCTGGGGGCCCCCTCGAAACAGGAAAGGAAGTAGACTGTCTCCTTATCTGGTGTCGCGGAGGGAATGTAATGACTCGCCGGGTAACCGGCCCCCCTTTAAAACTTTTTTCTTTAATGATAACCACAGATATTCTTAACCTTTAGATGGCCACTGAATAATGACTTCTCTTTTCCTTTTCCTCTTTTTCCTCTCCTGGGGTCTTGAACTACTTGAAGCTAGGCCCAGAGAACAGAATACCTTCTTCATTACCGGTAGCCACATTGGACAAATGGGCCTGGCCCGGGCACACTCAGAGTTCCTCGTAGGCACTTCCCGACTTGCACTGACCCCTGCAGAACCGTAGGCCCCTCTAGCAGAGGCTGACCTGCCCCGGAAACTCCCTCCAGCAATGAGCAAGGCACATGAGCATTTGCATCTACACCCCTGTGTTTATTCCTCTGCCCGGTGAGCAGTACACTAAGTGCTCTGTGGCCTTTCCATGATGTCTCCGCCTCTTCACTGTGGATACAGGTGAATGTTCGCTGGTGCAGCGGTGCTTTCCGAGGGCGTCAGGGCGAGCGTGGTTGTCGGTACCTACCCCAAAGGGCCAGATTACTGAGGTTTTTCCAGCGGACTGGTTTTTCTGTCTTCCTTCGTGGGTCCGATTCTGCCAGTTCCTGCCTCCAAGCACCATTCTGCTCATCGAAACAAAGGGAGGGCTGAAGGTTGCCCAGGAAACAAATAACCAAACTGATTTGCTCACAGCTGAGTCATTGAGCCTGATCTACACTGTACCAGGTCAAACAAAACAACAGAAGCCCCACCCAGGGCAGTGAGCCTCTGTGAGTCCTCCCTGGGTGCCGCACGGGTCCCATGCATTCTCTTGTTTAATCTTTTGAGAAAACCTGGGACAATAGGTAGCGTTATTCCTCTTTTACAGATGTCAGAACTGAGGCTTAAAAAAAAAAATTAGATCAGCCTGCTGGGTCCTCACTTTGCCAGTGGAAGATTGAGATTTGAACTCTGGTCTTCTGACTCCAGAACGAGTGATCTTGGTACTCCTGTGAGGAAAATGCCTGCCACATAACCCCTCTGTTTATTTCCAGTGAAAAATCCCTGATGACTAAAGAAAAACATTTCGCAGATAGCTGGAGCTTAGCCCTTGAAGCCTAGAAAGTTTTCTCGGTAGAAAATACACCAGTTTGGTTTTTTTTTCTTCATACTTCCAAGTGCATGGCTATATGCTGGAGGGTTGAGGGTTGCTGGGAGCTGATGGCCAGACTCCCAGGGCATGTCTATACTGTGGTATAAACTAGTTCTCTCCCACCCTTCAGAAGGCAGGGGTAGAGCTGGCAGGATCCAACCAGGGGAAAGTAACTTCATGCTAATCAGGTCGGCAGGGGCTGTACCTGGGGCACTGCAGAATATCAGAGGAAGCCTCATCCTGGTATCAGAGGATTGGGGGCCTAGCCCTTGATCCTGATTGTGTGACCGTGGGCAGATCATCCCCTGGGTGTGAATTTCCTCATTTTTCAAATAGAGAAAAAAATTCTGACCTCACAAGTTTCTTGTGGGGACAAAATAAAATAGTGTATGTCTGTGCTCTGTACATTGCTTTCCAGAATGTTCCTGTTGGCCGTGAGGACATGCACCACCTCCAATGAGCTCCTCAGTGTCCTTATCAGAGATACCACATTGGGCCAGAGGATTCCTGGCTGTGGCCCAGGGGAACTGATCTGCCCCAGGGCAGGTCACACTGCATCTCAGGACTGACCTCCTCATCCCATGGCTGTTAAAACAGAAGGAGCCATGAGCTTTTTACTCCTCTGTTCAAAAAAGGAAAGGGAAAGGAAGAAAAGAGGGGGAAAATTGATTTTCTTTAACTGTCTTCTTTTTTTCTTTCTCCCCTCCTTGCTGGGAGTGGGATTGCCACTTAACTTTTTTTTTTTTTAATTAAAAAACGATGTTCTGGGTGATGGAACATAATATTTAGACATGTTGAACTGACAGCTGATGAGTTTGTTGTCAATACAGCATCACCACAAATCACGTTGCACGGGTTGGTGGTGGGGAGATTTGCATGTAAATGCATGTGCGCCCGCACACACCTGGATGATTTAAAGTGACTGGGAGGGTCCAGTGACCCTTATCAAAAGCAGCTCCTGTGGAAGCTTCAGCCCTTCAGAGCAGAAGTGAGGGAAGTTAGCCTCCATCAGGAAGTGAGGGGATCTTCTCCATCCTCTCTCGTGTCCTTAGCACCCAGTGGGTGCCCTGTTTATGCTAACCCCTGAAGACAGGGTTGTTGCTGCCCTTCTCAGAAGAGGTCCCAGTCTGATGGTGGAGGCAGATAAAACAGTTGGGAGCAGTGTGCTAGAAGGTGTAGTAGAGGCGTACAGACTAAGCCCTGGGCCCATTCTTACTCGCTCTCTAGGCATTTTTCCTCATGTCTCCGCCTCCACATACTTACTTTTTACTCCCTGTTATTAGGGGACCCACAAACCTCTCTGAGCCCTTGTCCAGCTGCCCCAGGGACAGCTCCTGTTGTAGATCTCAAAGCAAAACTGAACTTTCACAGTGCTCCCCACTTCACTGGTGCAGACTGGGCATCCAGGCGGCATCATCTTGACTCCCTGCTTCTGCACCGCTGTGCCCATTCCATCACTAAGTTCCATCACAGTCACCTTGAAATGTCCCTCCATGACTGCCCTCATCCAGGCTGCCTGGCCTGCACCACAGCGAAGTTAGGGCTCTCATGCCCTCGCTTAACCGCCTCCAGTCATTGTCTGCACCAGGCTTCACAACCTACGCTCCGTGGACCAAATCCATGTACGGCCCATGAGCTAAAAAAGATTTGTACGTGTGAACGTTTGACAATACGAGAACACCAACTTTGAACACCAATTAGGCAAAATGTTGTCCCTCCAAAGAAAAAAGTTTTTTTCCCTTCTCATTAGTAGATATGTATCACAAAAAATTATACTCAATTACTGTTATATTATGAGTTACCTAAAAAATATTTGTAGAAGTTTGTTTTTTCTTTAATTATATGTGGCTATAGCATAGCCTAGACTTTGCCTCTTGGCTGCAAAGTCTAGAATATATACTGTCTGACCCTTTACAGAAAAAGTTATTGACCCTGGTCTATACTGTGGCCTTTTCAAAATGGAAACCTGATTAGTCACACATACTCGTGCAAACACACGGACACACACACACACTCTGCCGAAAAAACACTTTGTGGTTCCTCATTGCTCTTAGGATAAACATAAACATAAAACTCAGGCACCTTTGGTGGTCCGGCCCCGCCCCCTCACCATGCTCCTGACCCTTATTCCCGCCTCCAGCCTTCTTTCAGTTCCGGGTATCCACCGCGTCCCCACCTGCCCCAGGGCCTTGACTGTGTCTGGAATGCAGCTTTCCACACTGATTGCCTGCTTAGTCCTTCTCATCCTTCACATCACAGCGTCACCTTGACTTCCTCAGGTGATCCTCCCCTGACCTTTCGGCCGAAGCCATGGCCTTGATGACAGCCACTCATTACAGCCATGGAATTACATTTGTCCACGTCTGACACTCCCTGCAGCCCAGGCTGCAGACTGACATCATGTCTCGTACCCATCCCCGTGATATCCACTGTGCCTGGCACAGAGTGGGCACACGGTAAGTATTTTGTTACGGTGAATGGCTGAGAGTCAGGGAAAGCTTTGTGAAAGATCTAAGTTTGAACAGGACTTATAGACTGAGAAGGTAGGGAATGGGAGAGAGAGATTTCAGGCACACAGATCAACATTCTGGAAACCGTAGCTCTGTGGGTCAGGAGCTCAGCGTGCGTGGGTGGAGGGTTGGAAAGGTAGGCGAGGCCATCCCCTGAGGGGCCGGGTAAGCCAGGCTGAGCTGTTTCGATGCTGCTTCTGTTAGCAGAGGGAGTGCTGGCAGCTTTAAGCAGAGGAGTGGGAGGGCTGGAGGCGTCGAGACCACCTGTGAAGAACCACTTGCACACATTAGACAGCGGGGATGAGAGAAGATGGTCAGGGAAGTGATGTGGAGGATACATCAATGGGAACTGAGAACCTGTTGGGAGAGGTGGGCTCTGGGGGTCCCAAGTTTCTGAATCAGACTCTTCCCGTGTTTAAGATGAGTGAAGAGGAAAGGGCAGCAGTGGAGGGGTGAAAGTTTGTTTGGGGGCAGGGGTAAATGCCTGCAGCCTCCATTTTCTCTGGAGCAGTGTCAGGGTCGTTTACTCTGAGACAAAGGCCTTTTGGGTTCAGGACATGCATGGACTTTGGCCTCTTCCCTCTTTTGCAAGCAGAGGAAGCCACGTGGTCCCTGAACTCTTGGGGGATTTGCGTCAGCCAACAGCGGCTGGGGACTCAGACTGGGGATTTATATCCCAAATAGCTCCACTGGGGCCGAACAGGGCACTTAAGGACATGTTACAGCCCTGCCTTTCCTCATCCTGCTCCTAAAATTTGATGTCTAAATGTCAGCTTTGTCAGAAATCCCTCTAAGAAGGCCTTTGGGGGGAAAAAAGTTTCTCTCACTTCAGAAAATGTTCGCTGAGGGCCTGCCCCACCCCAGGTCTGCTCTGCGCACCACAGGGAACCCAGCTTTCTGCCTCCCGGGAGCCTGTGCCTGATCCATAGACAACCCCGCTAAGATGTGAAACTTATGAAGAACAGTGGAGGAAGGCATAATTCAACCACGTCGTGCTCTTTGTAGTGTACGGGCATGCCCAGAGCTATTGTGGGTTCAGTTCCAGACTGCTGCAGTAAAGTGAGCATCACAGTAAAGCGAGTCACACGAATGTTTTGGTTTCACTGTGCATAAGAAAGCTGTGTTTGACACTATACTGTAGTCTGTTATGTGTGCAGTAGCGTCATATCTAAAAACTTTACATACTATAATTTTTTAAATGCTTTATTGCTAAAAAATGCCAACCATCACCTACCCCTTCAGCAAATCGTAATCTTTTGGTTGCTGGAGGGTCTTACCTCCATGTTAATGACAAATGAGGCAGGCTCATATTGAAGTTCACACGGCACAGTCACACACCAGTGGAGCTGTCTTAACCAGCTTCTACCTAATGATGGCCGCTGACCGCCTCCACAGCCCCCAGACTCACACACAGCAGCACCTGTTTCCACCTGTCGTACTTGCTCTTATGACTCCCTAAGTTCAGTAACTGTCCTGTAAGCTGATGACTTATGGATGCAAAAAAGAAAGAGACATGTTGTTTCTAGGTAAAGTAAACGGAATGCTTTGGAAAGAACTTACAAAAGCAAGGTGCCAAAAGGAAATTGCTGCCAAGTTAGGTGTGAGCGAGAGAGTTGTTGAGGACTGGCTCCCCGGGAGAGAGAACCTGGACATGCCGAGGGAGTCTGCGCCCGTATTCCCTTACCGGCGTCCTGACCTCTGGCTCCTCGTTACAGAAGCGGAACTGGAAAATGGTAGACTCTGTACTACGGTGTGCTTTATGCGTAAGAGACAGATGCGGAGCTCTGTTCCATAGGTCTGCGAGCAAAGAAAAGGCTTCAGCCTGCCTAAAAAAGTTAGGAAGATATTTGTGTTTTGAGTTAAAATAAAATCGTAAGGCATAAATGTACTGCTTTTAAGGGTACATGTAGGCTTTTTCACTGTTACATCTGTTTTTTTCTTTTTTTGAAAGATTTTTATTTATTTGTTTTTGGAGAGAGGGAAAGGGAGGGAGAAAGAGAGGGAGAGAAACATCAACGTGTGGTTGCCTTTTGCGCACCCCCTACTGGGGACTTGGCCCGCAACCCAGGCATGTGCCCTGACTAGGAATCTAACTGGTGACCCTTTGGTTCGCAGGCCGGCGCTCAATCCACTGAACCACACCAACCAGGGCTGTTTGTTTGTTTGTTTGTTTGTTTATTTATTTATTTTGAAGAAGCAGTAGATCCCATGGTTCAATAATTTTAAAAAATATAAGAAGCTATAAAATGAAGTTTCCTTCCTACTCTTCTTCCTAGTAAGCCCAGAGACACCCTTTGCCCATAGATAACTGTTACTAGTTTCTTGAATCTTTCCAGATTTTCTTTATGCATAACAAGCAACTATAAGTGTATATAGTCCATCCTCATCATACACCAATCCCGTATTTGCAAGATCTCCCACTCTCTAAAATTCATCTGTAACCTCAAAATCAATACTCATGGCGCTTCTGCGGTCATCGGCGGACCCGTGCAGAGCAGTGAAAAGTCCGAGTCGCCTGACACCAGCTGAGGCCGATCAAGGTCGCCACTCTGCCGTCTTGTTTCAGCTTTCATGCTGTGTGTCCTTCTCACAGTCTGTTTAGTGCCAAGCTTTGTTTTGTTTGTTTGTTTTCAAATTTTTGTGCTTTTTTGTGGATGATTTTGCTATTTCCAGTGACTCCCAAGCAGAGTGCCGAAGTGCTGTCTGGAATTTCTAAGGTCAGGAAGGCAGTGATTGATGAGCCTTGGAGAGAAAATAGGCGTGTTTGATGAGCTCCGTTCGGACATGCCTTAGAGTGCTGTCAGCCATGGGTTCAATGTTAATGGATCAACAATGTATATTTTAAAAGATGTCTTTTTAAAAAGAAGTACGCATAAACAAGATTATGTATTGATTGGTTGATGAAAATGTTATGACCAAAGATTTCTAGGAACCTAACTCTGTATCTTCCCTAGAAGCAAGGGTACAATGCTGGCTAATTCAGTGTTCATGGCAACTTTATAGAACGTAAGTACCATAAATAATGACAATCAGCTATTTACATACATATATATTCTATTTTAACCTTGGCAGTCCTTCTATACTAGCTCATGGTTTCTGTGTCCTTTCTAACAGCTATATAGCATTCCATTGTATGGTTATTCCGTGATTCTCTTTAACCAACCTCTTATTGATAGGCATTGGGGATGTTTTCCACCTTTGGCTATTCAAGCAATACTGCAGTGTATATACATTTGTCTATAAACCAATGGTATGTGTCATATGGTAGGAGTCTGTGCGGTAACCAGCTTATTAGAAAGGGAATTCTGAACTCCTGGCTGTATAACCTAAAGGCGTTTTCACCGGGGTTCCTAAGGGGACACACCTGAGAAAGTTCATCACAAGTTGGCAAGGTAGCAAGGTGTGATGCTTGCGTGTCCCCACCTGCTGTGTTATTGTGAGGGGCCTGTGAAGGGCTTGGCACCATGCCTGTCCTCAGGTTAGCGCCCGTGGTTGCCATCCTTCTCACTCTTCCTTCCCAATGGCTCAGCAGCGTCATTGTCCAGCCCCTCAGCACAGTGCTGGTGCCTTCCCTACTGCTCCCCCGACGACAACCTGCCCCTCTGGGTTCCATCTGCACACAGGGCTAGAGGATGGCTGCGCAGTGTCGGGGTACATTCTCAGGCTGGCGTCCTGGTCTTGGCACTGGACCACATCAGCTTCCTGAGAAGGGCATTGGCTGATGAGTTCCTACTCTTCAGCCATGTACACAGGGTTGATGTTTGACAAACTTGTGTGATGCAGTTCATAAATTTGAGTGAATCTGCTTCGGCTTAAACACTGATCGTGGCACGGTGGGAAAGGGAGGCAGAGACATTGAAATATAGGTATTGAGACATAATTCTTCTCCTATAGAACTTAATATCTAGTGTTGGTTGAAAAATACAGCACCCAAGGGGACCGGCCTGATGGAGCAATGTTTCCAGCAAATAGATTGCATGCGTGGGCCTGAGAAACCTCCCCCTAGGGTTTGGTCCTCACAGTGTCTCCAGTCTCTCTGCAGGGGCCCCTGGTGGGTACATCGCTTCAGCCCTCTGGTTTTATAGCAGCCAAAGGAAACTGTTTTCATGAAAAATTGAGACAGCGAGATAGTGGAGGCTAATGACCAACAGGATATGTCTCCGGACCAAGTCCAGCCAGGTTTGGGGACTTCCCAGGGGAATTGTAAAGGATTAGCAGAGGAGGGCTCAAACCCAGAAAAAGGCAAGATACCCTCCTGCCTTCCTAAGGCCTCTTAGTGTCGTTTGGTGGACGGAAGCTGCCCTCGCAGTCCTCCCACGATAAACACACAAAACTCCTACCAGCAGGAATGCCAGGTGAGGGAGCTTGTAGGGAATGTTCACTTCCACCTTTATTCTAAACTGCTTGACTTCTCAGACAAGTTTGATCTGTTAATTAAAGTGTACAGTTTTCCGTAGCCGTGGCACGCTGCGATCAGGACCAAGGCTCTCCTGACGAAACAGCAGCTCCACTCGCTCGTCTCTTGCAGGATGTCCTCCCAGTTGGCTCCCTCGGTCTGTTCATTCCTTGTTCCCCTCCCTCTGCAGCTCCCTGTGGGCCCTGGAAGCCTGCTCAAGGCGCTCCTGTGGTGGGCGAGGTTCCTCGGGGCTCTGGAAGGAGGAGCTCCTGCTGCGTCTGATTGGACAGGCTGGCCTCGGAGAGGTCACCTGCTGGAAGGTGCTGCTGGGACAGCCTCCAGCTGCAGACTCCCGGCCCTCTGGTTTGTTTTCTGACTCCCAGGATTCCCCCAAACGCCTTAGAGCTCTGAGCCAGAAGGGCCGTGGGGGGTGCTTGCCTAAGCAACCTTATCTTACAAGCGAAGAGCTGGGGGCTGTGGCATTGCCCTGGGATGAGGCCCGTGTTGCTGCTGCTCTTTACAGAGGTCTAATGCCATAGCCCAGGGTACCTCCCGTCTGAAACACAGGCAGGAGAACCAAGCGAGACCAAAGATACCCCAAGCACAAGAACACCAGTGCGCACTGATTTCACACACCAGGCGGCGTCACAGACTGTTTCCCAATGAACCATGAGCTGTTTTCCAGAAAGAAGGAATGGTTTCCCTGAGACACCCGCCCCATCTCTGGGGCCTTGGGTATCCAGGGGCTTTTGATTTTTAGACTGATGTCTCTGAAGGCCACAGGCTAAGCCTGCCGCTCCATTTGGGAGCTGAATCCTTACAGTCAGGGGCGTCCCTGTGACAGTACTGACCACTCCCCTCTCCACTGCACCTGCAGTGGAAGCCAGTCGGCTGGAGGCGGTCTTGGCAGCCCAGCAACCAAGTGTGGGCTCCAGTGATAGAAACATAGCTTACGGGTGCTCGGCTTGTGTTTTCTCAAGTTTATAATTCACTCTGATGGTGGGGGTGGAGCCAAGGCTTCCAGACCTACCCTCCAGCGAGCAGCCCCTTCCCCTCGGTCTTCACCCCCCAACACACACGCTCCCCAGAGCTTCGCCAAAGCGACAGGAGGGAAATCTATTCTCTCAGCCAAGCCCTGCCTGCCCTGCCCAGGACAGCTTCGGGGATGGACATCCTTTCTTTGGTCAGAGTCCCAAGGGCTGATTCATAAGGCCTGAGCCCCAGTCCTCAGAGACAGGAGTGGAGAATTCTCCCTGCAGGCCCAGGCCTAGACCCCTCTAGCTGGCACCCCGCTGAGACCCTCCCAGAGTCCCCGAGAGCAAGGGTCTGCCCACTGCGCATCCTGGCCCCTGGCTGGAGTGACCTCAACCCATTTCAAGGCCCTCCTCTACCTCTTGTTTGAGAAATGTCTTAGAATCTTTCGGAAGCCCTGCCTCCACCCCCGACACTGTGACCTTAAAGACACAGGATTGCAGATTTTTATCTCCCCTAGCAGAGTGTTGGTACAGTAGGTCCTCGTTGGGAGTATGTATGAAAGATAAGATAGGGCACAGTTGCTGGTTCCTGGACCGGGAAGACAGTGGCCATGACCTGGTCAAATCTGGCCCAAATTAGGACTTCAGTTTGGTTGCGGATTGATCCTGAAATTCTCCTAGCAGCTCCTCCTTAGGAGAAACTTGTGACTATGAAGTAGTCAGGGTTTGGGTCACTCAGGAACTCATGTGTGAATAGTTCAGGTGCCTCCCTGGCTTACCTTCTCTCTGCAGACCTCTTGTCAGCCTCCAGCTCTGCAGTGCGCTGCCCACCACACTGTAGTTACAGAGTCAGTTCCCACATTCCTGATCCCCCTACCAGCCATTTATAGGAGAAGGTAGCTTAAAAAACTATCCAGGAATATATCAGCAAGGCCTACTCAGATCGTGGCTGCCTCCTCCAGGAAGCCACCCGAGATTCCTACAGTCCCCTCTTCTCTCCCCACATCTTCAGCTTCCACACCCTCCACGCCAGCGAGGGAGGGAGGGAGCGAGAGAAGGACCAGCGTGTGGCACTTACCCAGGAAGATGATGTTAATTCCCGGGTAGAGAATTACTGCTAGCCAGAGGAGAACACAGTGACCACGAGGACCAGGAACTTGCTCCGCTCTTCATTTCTTGATGGGGAGCAGTCCACAGGAAGAAAAGTCCAAACCCCCCACTTTGTAGGTTCTCACTGACTGTGAGTCAGCCTCCTTCCCGATCTCTAGGGCTTGGAGGGAGCCATTGATGCCACAGGGTGAGACTGAAGGTTGGAGAAGCAAATGTTCCTTGCTGACCTAAGGAAGCCTTGAAGTCCCTCTGCAGCTGAGAGTCAGCACGAAATCCAATACAGGGAGCTTGGGGCCATGAGGAACAAGAGCCAGCCAGTCTCTGCACAGAGGAAGACTTTAGGCCAATTGCTATCATTGGCAGAACTCCGGCATGGTTACTGGATTATAAAATACCCACTGGCTTTATTCAGAAGACTAATCACAAAGCATTTAGAACAGCATTATTGCTCTAAAAGAGACCATGAATCATGAATCCATGTGTTGGAGAAGTGCCTTGGCTTCTGCCTTCTTTTGGGCGTTGGGGCGAAAGCTGGAGTAAAAAGATACCCAGGGGAATCCAAGTTCAGGTCCTTTGACAGACCTGAGAGGAAGGCTGGACGAAAACCTAAGCCAAGTCATTTGGGGAATTGTGTATACAGTCTCTGAATGATGACCCAGTGTTGGAAAAAGGAAAATCATTTTGATTTTTCTTCCTCAAACAAGCCGTGGTGGTCTGGCCAGAACAGGGTGTGTTACCCTTTACGAATTGTAAGCAAACAAGTCCTGCCGAGACCTTGACCAAAGTCAACATCCTCTCTTTCTCTCTCTCCCTTTCTGGTTCAAAGGATGGTTCTTTTGGACAGTCTCCTCCCCCAGCAGCAGCCTGTGCTCTGTCTCCTGGTGCCCTGGGTGTGCAGAGGGAGGGCAGAGGGACTTCGAAGCACTGGAACAGGGGACAGCAAGCTGGCGCTGGCCAAATCCACCCCATGCCCGTTCTTGTACAGCCTGCGAGCTAAGAAGTGCTTTTACTTTTTTTTTAATGGATGAAGAAAAATCAAGAGAAGAAACAATAATGTTTCCTGACATGTGAAAATCATACAAAATTCAAATTTCTGTGTCCATAAGTAAAACTGTACTGGAACACACCCGTGCCCATTCATTTATATCTTGTCTGTGGCTGCCTTCCTGCTACCAGCACAGCGCCACGACGGAGGTCGGATGGCCCGCGAAGCTGGAACTGCTTGCTAGCTGGCCCTGTCCAGAAAGCCTCTGTGCTGGAGCTCTGTGCACTTGCACGCACTGCCTCCAACAGAAAGTAGTAAATTCCGGGCCTTGATCCTGCCAAAAGCATGGAAACCTGGGGGTGAAGTGCCTGCGCTGGGTCTCTTTGGCCCGGCTCAGCATGTCCATTCGGTGAGCGTTTATTGAGCATCTCCTGTGTCCTAGTCACTGGGAACACAAGACGGACAGGATGCTGTCCCTGCCTCGGAATGACTGGACACTGGAGGGCAGGTGGGTGCAGAAGCAGGTCATATGACTGCCAGGCTTCAAGGGGAGCACAGAGGGCCCCTCAGCTTGTGAGCAGACATTTATTTATGGAAACTACTCCAGGGTCCCGGAGTCTTGCTCTAAGGCAGGAATTGACCAAAGAAGTGTGAAGATAGTAGTGTTGTGTTATTTACTTCACGCATGAAAAAGCTCCTGGTGCCATCTACCCAATAGGAAATGTTGTACATAATGAGCAAAACAGTTACCTTATTAGAAAAATAATAAAAGACGTGAATCCTGACTGGGTATAATAATAGTTCTCTGAGATTGACTAATTGACCAAGAAGTCTCCAGGTTTGAAATGCTATGTTTAAAATAGCCTTTTGACAAGATGCTGACCTGTGTAAAAAGGAGTGGGAATTGGGGTTTTTACAAATATTCTTGTACGAGCATAAAATGTCTCTGGAATATACAAGAGCCTGAGTGATTGTCCCGGGAGGAGTGATGGGTAGGAGGAAGACTTTTTGCATATACCCTTATTTTTAAAATTTGCTGTAACTTTTCACTTTATTTTTAAGCATTTTGGGGCTACTTTTCAGTCTTGTGTGTACTCTTTTATGCTTTTTGAATTTTGAGCGAATACAGCACCTGTTCAAAAACTATACAAATTTAATGTAAAGTAAATAGCGCATAGTTTTGCCATTACCTCCTTATGTCTTTCTAGGGAGGTTCTTTTCCCTCTTTTTCAGTTGACATATGGTTCTTGATTGCTCACTGCTGTGAACCAGGAACTGCTCTAGGCTCGGCAGCTCCATTTCCGGGCCTCAGTTTCTTCATCTGTAATGTGGGGGCACTAGGTGACCTCTAAGGCAGTCTTCAACTTGGGAGGACATTGGATCCAAGAGGAGGGCTCATTAAAACATAAGCTGCTGGGCCCCACCCCCCAAATTTCTGATTCAGTGCGTCTGGGTGGGGCCCAAGAGTTAACATTTATAATTAGGACCCAGGTGAGGCTGCGTCTGCTGGCCCAGGAACCACACTTTGGGAAAATACCGCTGACTTTCTAGGGTTCTTTGCATGTAAATAAACTGTCTTTCCAGGTCTGAATATATCAGTGCATGAAAAATAGTTCCTGTAGCTCAGAGCACAAACTAATCCCTCTTGCCAAGCAGTTTGGTGACACTTAACAAAGCAGACACACCAACAGAAGTAAAGTTATCCAGCTTCCATTTCACCGCCAGGGACAGAAGGGACACGAAATCAGAGTGTGGCCAGAGTCTGGTGAGTTTCAACAAGTTATTTTTCCTGGAGGAGGTGACCATGTTGCGAAGCTTTTGAGGAAGGTTAAGTGGCAAGATTTAAGCCTGGCAGAGCATTCTGAAATCATTGGGCCTAATGCCCACCGGATAACCCTGCTGGACGTCTTTACAAGGCTCTCCCAATTTATCCCTACTTTGCAAATTCAGCCTGGACATTGGTGAGTTCTTGGCAAGGACATGGTGTCTCAGCACGGACCCATGCACCTGACTCCATGCCTTCGTGCATGCTGTTCCCTCTTCTGGCATACCCTTCCTGGTTCTCGCACCTCTGGAAGTCCTGTTTGTCCATCTGGACCAAGATGAAATCTAACTGTTCTCCGTGGGAACTTAACATCTGCTCAACCTACACCGAGCATCTTCTTCTTCTACTTGTATCAATTCCTTAGACCACTTGATCATCATCTTATTTTTTCATTCATTGATTCATTCATTTAATACATATGACCCCTCCTTTTTGGAGGGGCTACAATGTACTGGGCTTGGGAACAGGATCATAGAACAGAAAGATCCGTTAATCACATAACTGCCCTGGTGGGAGCACAGTTAGAAACTGAGAAGAGTTGTCGAAGGAAAGGAGGATGGTTTTATGAAAACATGCAAGAAAGGCCCCTGATGCAGACTTGGGGGTTAGGGAGTCAGGGTAGACTTTCTGAGGAAAGTATAGTTTGAGCTGAGATCTGAAGGATGCCCAGGACTTGGATAGATGGAGGGGGGAGAAGGAAAGCCCTCAGAATTGGGGGGACCAGCATGTGCAAAGTTCCTATTGTGGGAGGCACCCTGGGAAGTTAAAGGAACTGAGAGAAGGTCAGAATGGCCCAGGGTGAGGGATGGGAATTCATCACGAGGCTAGGGACAAACGTCGGAGAGCCCTGTCCACTTTGTTAATGATTTTGATTTTTGACCTGGGAGAGCTAGAATGCCGTGAGCGGGTTTAAGACAGTGAGTGGCGTGATGCGGTCAGAATCATGTTTTGGAAAGTTCATTCTGCTGCTGCTCTCTAAAGACTAGACGAGACTGAAAGCAGGGAGACCAGTTGGAAGGCTGTTGAAACAGTCCAGAAGGTTGATTCAGTGTCTTGGACCAGGGTGATACAGTGGAACGGAGAAAAATGGTTGGAGTTAAGAAAATATGAGCCCTGGCTGGTGTGGCCCAGTGGGCTGGGTGTCGTCCTGCAAACCGAAAGGTCACCAGTTTGATTCCCGGATCAGGGCACATGCCTGGGTTGCAGGCCAGGTCCCTAGTTGAGGGCCTGTGAGAGGTAACCGGTCGATGTTTCTCTCCCGCATTGATGTTTCTTCCCCTCCCTTTCTTCCTCCCTTCCCCTCTCTCCAAAAATAAATAAAATCTTTTAAAATATATTTTTAAAAAGAAAATGTGGGCAGGTGAATTAATAGGTTGTGGTGGTCGGTTAAGGGAGAGAAAGGAGCCCAGGCCAGGGTGAGACTGGACAAGCATCCACTTTGGAGGAGATGATGTAGAGTTTGCCTTTGAACGTGAAAGCAGGGATGTGGAGCAGGTAGCTGATCAGGACCTCAGGCCCTCTGAGCTGGGGTTAGTCACTGGGTGTCAACAAGTTATGCGTGGTATGTAAGGATGTCAAGGAAGAGAGCATGTGGGAGAAAAGGAAGAGTGTCCCCTCTAACTGGGTCATCAGCCCCTGAAGGCCAGGGCACTTGGAGGAAGGACAGTCACTTCCCACTAGCAGCACAAGGGACGTTTATTTCATTTCTCCGTCTCTTCCTACTCACCATTATCCAAATTCAGGTCTTAATTGTGTCTGACCTGGATGCAACAAGAACCTGCTGACCCGTTGCTACTCACATTTTAATGTGCACGCAAGAGACTTGGGGGGCTTGATAAAATGCAGCTTCTGATGAACAGATCTGAGCTGAAGCGGCCAAGTGATACTGACTGCATTGTGAGCGCGAGGGAGTTGGTCTCCCTGCTCCTGAAGCTCAGAGTCCTTAGGCCTCTGCTCAGAAGCTGGCAGTGGCCACTCACAGTTCACGCATAACTTCCCTTCATCCATCCTTCATTCCACCAGATGAAACCCCCCACTCAAAAGGTGTCCATCTCCTTCTTTGTTGTTCAGAAAGGGTCAGAGACCAACTCGGGCTAGCCTTCAGTCGGAGGGGGACTACTGTCATGGTCTTTGAAGTTTGCTGCTTCAAAGCCCCCGTAAAAGGATTTTGTAAAACTCTGTACCCCTCACACATTTTTAAGCTTAATCTATACTTTTAATCACACGCTTGTAGAATATGCAATTCCCAGTATATTATAAACGTTGATATCTTTACATAAACTATTACATCATTGTTTTAAATTTATCCAGTGGAATCCAAACATCGTAGCAATCTGATACCTACCATCACCCATTTTAAAAATGCATGAACACGCTCTTCGTTAATACTCAGTGCTGCTTTTCTCCCTGAAATTTTATTTCTGTTCCAGGTTCCCCATGGAATTTTATCTAATGTAATGTATGCAATATATTTTTATGCTTAAAACTCTTTCATTTGTTTCCCTATCATATTTCTCTGTAACAATTTTATACGAAGTTAAAACTTTTTTAATTTCCTGAAATCATAAAGCTCTAAGTATTAAAATTTTGTTCTGGTTTGAGTTATTGTTACAATTATTAATAGTGTGCAGTTGATCAAAACCACAATTGTGTTACTAATTTGGATAAATAATTAATAAGCATAAAAACTAAAATTATATTGAAAAATGCATCTTAGTGAGATGGCGACTCTGGATGTTTTTTTTAAATAATTTTTTTATTCCACAAATATTTTTAATTTAATTGTGTTAAATGCTAACAGAAATCCATGGAACAGGTAATACAGTAGATTCTGGGGGCAAGAACATTTTTTAGAAGTGATAGGGTCATACTTGAAGAGTGTGCAGCATTTGACCAAGTGAGGAGAGAGTGAAAGAACATTCCAGGCAGAGGGAGCAGCCTGATGGAGGAAGGGCCTAAGTTGGACAAGGCAATAGGACGGATGAGACCATGGCGACGAAAAATAAACTTTTTATTGACATGCAGTACGCATACCTGTATGTGAGCAGGTCCTAGTGCCCGGTTTGGGTTATCCCGTGTGAACACACCCATGCGGTTATCACCCAGGTCCAGAAATAGAATATTGCCGCTACTGGGCTATGGCTTCCATTTGTTTATTTATCCAAGGAAGAATATTATGTCTTGCACGAGACATGAGACAAGGCTCAGCATCGACTCTCCTTCCATTTTTCATTTTATGCGCTGAAAACCCTCACTCGTGTGAACTAGTATGTAGAAATAAAAGTTTTGTTAAAGCAGGGTCCCTCGGTTCTTGATCTACTTCTGAGTCATATGCCAGAAATCACAGTGATCACCAATGATTTCATTTTAATTACTTCTGTTTGACCTTCCTAATTAAAAAAGAAAAAGAAAAATTGGAACCCTGGTCGGATGGCTCGGTTGGAATGTCATCCTGTGCACCAAAAGGTTGCAGAATCGATGTTTCTCTCTCAGATCAGTGTTCCTATCTCTCCCTCCCTGTCTCCCTAAAAGCAGTGAAAACAGTGTCCTTGGGTGAGGATAAAGAAAAAAAATTGGAAACCACCCACCTTGCAAAAAAAGGTTTACTATACATTTACTAGAGTTGCTTGCTTTCTCAATTTTCTAAGTGTCCTCTTGCGTGGCGGCCAGGAGTGTAATCCCTGGGGCAGTAAACGCAGGTAAGATTTGGACAGGAACGGTTAAGAGGTTTGCCTTTGTTTTGTAAAGGAGGAGGGAGGGCTATTGTGAAACAGCAGGTATAAAAGGACAACTCACAGCCCTATCCCCCATCAGCTCTGGAAGAGAGTTTCTGTGGAGGTTGAGGATCTGGAAATAGATTCTCTTGAAACTCTGATTGCGCGTGTAGTACTTGGACAGTCGTCATGTCCCCCCAGGAGTTTGTGTACCCCAGCCCGAAGTCCACGCAAGACTCTATCTGGGCTCAAAGCAAACTAGATCAGTCTCTCCAGATTTCCTAGTTCATGTTTCAAGAGAGGGAATCTGATTGGCCCAGCCTGTTTTTTCGTGTGTCTACCAGGCCACATCATAGTCCTCTGGCCAGGTGGTCAACCCTGTGCACAGATGTTTCCCTGAGCAGGGACCACGAGGAAGCATGTAACTACATTGACCTAACGGGCAGACTAACAAGTGCAGTCCTCCTCGCTCAAACTGTCTCCAGTTCTGCTCTGCTGGAAATATGCTGTACGGTCTATGAGATCCCACATTGTGATTTTTATCTTTTGTTACATGCATCTCTTTCCTCCTTGTATTACCCTATTCGTGGACCCGTTACCTTTTCTAACGGCTAGCTCCTCCAGAGCGGGCCCATGCCTTAATCATTTCCCAGCATTGTGCCTTACACTTAGTAGGTGTCTAATAAGTATTTGTTGAACAGATACATTGATTAATGAATGCCTTAAACTTCTTCATATCTCCCACAGGTCCTAGAATAGTGCTGGGCCTTCAATAACACAGTCCCAGAAGAGTGGATGGAATTATACAGCGAGGAAAACAATGTATTAACAAATCAGTGAACTAATGAGCCATTGGGTAATGAATAGCTTGAAAGTGAGGGTCAAGATGAGCAGAATCAGTGCAAAGGGTGTTGTGTGTGTGACACTGAGTATCTCTGATCGAGTCTCCTGTTTCTATTTATTTCTCTAACTGGTCTTGGCAGGTATAATTGCCCATTGGTAAATCCTTTCCTGTTCTTTGCTTCTGTCTTGCAGGTGTGAGCGGCATCTCTTCACCACAGTGGTGTTTGGTCCGTACCTCAGCCCGGGGGGGGATATAAAATCCCCCACTCTGCCCATGAGTGGCACAGGCCAACAGGAACACTTGGCTCCAGCCACGTTCACAGACATGTCAGCCGTGGAATAGTGTGGACATTTTCTCTCACCTTCTCAGGGTTTCAGTCCTTTTGGGTTTGTTTCACTGACCTTTTTTTATGATTTTGTGGCTGGACGTTCACGACCAAGGCAGGCACCATGGGGGATCAGCAGCTGTACAAGACCAACCACGTGGCCCACAGTGGTGAGAACCTTTTCTACCAACAGCCACCACTTGGCGTCCATGGTGGGCTGAACCACAACTATGGGAATACTGTCACAGGGGCTGGAATGGATGCCCCTCAGGCCTCACCCATTTCCCCCCACTTCCCTCAAGATGCTCGGGATGGTCTAGGCTTGCCTGTTGGCTCCAAAAACCTTGGCCAAGTGGATACGTCGAGGCAGGGAGGGTGGGGTGGTCATGCAGGGCCTGGAAACCACGTCCAGCTACGTGGCAACCTGACCAACTCAAACATGATGTGGGGGGCACCAGCCCAGGCTGAACCCACCGATGGCTACCAGTACACCTACTCCCAGGCCAGCGAGATCCGGACCCAGAAGCTTACCAGTGGCGTCCTGCACAAGCTAGACTCTTTCACCCAGGTGTTTGCCAACCAAAACCTGCGGATTCAGGTCAACAATATGGCCCAGGTGCTGCACACCCAGTCGGCGGTGATGGATGGAGCCCCTGACAGCGCCCTCCGCCAGCTGCTGTCCCAGAAACCCATGGAGCCCCAAGCACCATCTGTCCCTCCCCGCTACCAGCAGGTGCCCCAGCAGCCTCACCCTGGCTTCACTGGTGGGCTGTCCAAACCAGCTCTTCAGGTCGGGCAGCACCCTAGCCAAGGGCACCTGTATTATGACTACCAGCAGCCACTGGCTCAGATGCCAGTGCAGGGAGGACAGCCACTGCAGGGCCCACAGATGCTGTCCCAGCACATGCAACAGATGCCGCAGCACCAGTATTACCCACCGCAGCAGCAGCAGCAAGGTGGGCAGCAGCGTATGCCCATGCAAGAGATGCAGCCACAGCCGCAGATTCGCCCGCCGCAGCTTCAGCAGCAGCAACAGCAGCTGCAGCAGCGACAGGGTTCCATGCAGATACCTCAGTATTATCAGTCCCCACCCATGATGCAGCACTTGCAAGAGCAGCAGCAGCAGCAGATGCACCTGCAGCCCCCTTCTTACCACAGGGACCCCCACCAGTACACCCCGGAGCAGGCGCACGCTGTGCAGCTGATTCAGCTGGGCTCCATGCCCCAGTACTACTATCAGGAGCCCCAGCAGCCCTACAGCCACCCCCTCTACCAGCAGAGCCACCTGTCCCAGCACCAGCAGCGAGAGGACAGTCAGCCCAAGACTTATCCAAGCGACAGATCGGCCCAGGCCATGCAGAGCTCCCATGGCGACCTGGGGCCTTCTGATACAGGAATGGGAGACCCAGCAAGCTTGGACCTGAACCGGGTCAGCGGTGCCCTTCCCCATCGGCCACTCATGTCCCCCAGTGGGATCCACCTCAACAACGTGGGGCCTCCGCACCAGCAGCTGTCTCCCAGTGCCGTGTGGCCTCAGGTATTCTCACAGTGGAAGCTTCTCCTGGTATCTCAGCTACAGAGCCAGAAGGGGATGAGTCTATGCAGTGCCCAGTCCTCTCCAACCCCTTCAGCCCTTTTATTCTTTATGCATTGCACGAACCCTAACCCACATGTGCCAGACACTGTCTATGTCAGGCACTTGGGATACGGAATCAATTTTGACTCGGTTCCTTTGCCCGTAGAGTTTCTCATCTCACTAAGAAAATGGCCAAAACACTGCATCAGGTCCTGAATGATGCTTGTGATGATTAAGGCCTTGAGTCAAGTTCCCTGGAGACCACATAGATCTATATCCTCAGGGTATGCCCTGTGAACTCATTCCTCATATGAGAGGAGGCCACATTATGACAGCATTTCTCAAAGTACATTATTCAGAACAGGAGTTCCGTAGAATGTTTAATAGATACTGCTGGGGGGTGGGTTGGATTCTGTGGATAAATGAATTTGGGGTTTCTTGAGGTAAAACACGTTGCAATGTTACAGGGCTTCTCAGCGCCTTTAAAATGCTAATGTGCGCTGTGACTCTCCCAAAGGGGATACCGCATGTAGATGCAGAGATAACTTTAGCTGCCCGAAGGTCTAGGGAAGTGAAGTGAATAAGTAAAATGTCCTAGGATGAGATAGTAGGGAGTGGTGGTGACTGGTGGCCTGGAGAGCAGGTGCCCCATCTAATGGCATTCTGAGGATTTTTATAAACAGTCTAGCCAAACAAAACATGTCCACCGGCCAGATTTAGTCGGTAGGCCACAGATTTAGTCTGCAGGCTTGTTTCCAGATGTATTTGACCACAGAAGAGCCCGCTATGTGCTGGATACTGATCATGCATCGGCATATTTCAAGTGCTACACTCATACGAAAGCATGGTCAGGGAAGGAGAGGACCTTGAATAGGACCAGGTTAGGTGGAAAGAGGCCTCTGATGGAGGTCGAAGGCCAGAGATGAACTCCCCTCAATTCTGTTTTGTTAGGGGCGCAGGCCCAGGAGTAACTGAGAGCTTCGTGATATAAGATGACATGGTCAAGGCTAGAAAAGAATTTCAGCAGGAGGTCTCCTGGCATGATGCTGTCTCATGCAGCTCCCTTTTCTGGGTTTCTCACGGGAATGGGGCCCGTCTATGCACAGAGTGGGTGGACTGGGAGAATAGGAAGGCGCCAGTGGGGGATTGGGTCCTGCTGCACCGGTGGCTGGCGGCAGCTCGTAGGGGGAGCAGTGGCCCCAGGTTAGGGAGCAGTCAAGGGAGAGCAGCCTCAGGTGTGCAAGGGCGCGAGCACGAGCAGCTGCGAGCACAGCAGATGTCGGGCAGCGAGCAGGCTGAGCCTGGGAAGAGCAGCTCCGGGGTTCCCCGGCTCAAGGACACCTCCCCTCAAAAACACTTTTTTCTCTTTCTTCTTTCTTTCGGTGTCCTGCATGGTTCAAAATTAGATGCACCTACCTGATGGCAGAACCCAGCCAGGGTCCCCTGAGTCAAGGTAGGATGGGTGAGAGGAGACCTGTTGGCATTTTGGGAGACTGGGAGGTTTTCCTGCATTGCCTCTCACGATTCATTTCCAAGTTCAAAGTCAGTTCCTCAAAGAAGCTTATAGGAATAGCCCCTGTGTTCGAGTGCTTACAGTGTGCTAGGCACCCCATATTATGCGTAATAAAGTAACCCAGTGGTGGTGGGTATGATGACCATGTGCCTAGATACGGTGAGCGCTCAACCATTGTTAGCTATTATTATTTCACAGATGCGAAAACTGAGGCTCAGAGAGCTTAAAGTTGCACATCAAGTAAGCAAAAAACCTCTGTTCTGTTCACTGTCTATTCATTCAGGCAGTTAGTATTGATTGAATACCTACTGTGTGCCAGGCATACAGCGAAGCTCTGAGAATGCCACAGTGAATAGTTCAGACTTGCTTCCTCCCCTTGTGGGCATGGTATATAATTAAAGACTTGGCCAGAACCCGATAAAGTGCTAAACTGTGCAGCCTGGTAGCTGAACCAGAGGACAAAGACACATCTCTAAGGGAAGGTTCTGGGAGAAGTGTGCCCAAGCTGACCTTAGAAAGTTAGTAAGCTGTAGGTGGGAAAGCTTAGCACCTAAAGGCCTAAAATGAAGAAAAACATTTTGTTCAGCTCTTGCATGACTTTGAAATAAACCTTTCCCCACCCTTGAGCCTCAGTTTTCCATCTCTACATTGGGCTTTGTTCTATGGAGGGTATCGGGGGGCAATACAGTTGGGACCATGGACAACGGAGCACTGGATGAATAAAATGCGTTCGTTGTAGGGCATGAAGTCTTGAGATAAATGACTGTTTCCCTTCCTCAACTTACGTGTCTTCTCCATTTGGCCCTACCCTGGAGCAGCTGCCAACCAAAAGGAGTGTTTGGGGAGCAGATTGATGCCAAGAACAAGCTGACATGCTCCATCTGCCTGAAGGAGTTCAAGAGCCTACCCGCCCTGAATGGCCACATGCGGTCCCATGGGGGGATGAGGGCCTCCCCCAGCCTCAAACAGGTTAGTCGGAGCCAGCCCTCCCCCCACCCGCCATCCCCGTTCTTCCCAGGCCATGTGCTGCTTGCTTTGCTTTGCTGCCATCAGACAGAGTGAGCTGAGCCCCACGCGGGCTCCTGGGGAGGCACAGTCCTTTCCTAACAGGAAAGCTTAATCTTTGATGCTGGGAGCCAGTCAGGTCAAACAGTCCCCACTGCCGCTGGCCTCACGAACAGGGGTCAAAAACGGAAGTGCTAGAAACCCTTTTAGGGAATACCAGCCTCCCCACTTGCTGGAGCAGACAGCCAAGAAAACATGTAGGTGTATTATTACTTTTCACTTCTGCTGCTGGAAGCAGCCAAGACCAAGGTCACTTGGACCTTCCGTATCAGTGCGTGAAGGGCAGCGTGTGACCATCAGGCTGTCAGCCAGCATCTTCCATTCACCAGAGCACTAGTGTCAGACTCTAGCTCCCAAACATCTTTGAATACCCTCAGGATTATCCAGGTAGGATAACCATGTTGTGAACTACATGCATGCACTTTTAGAGTTAGATTAAAATTCAAAGAATTTCCTCAGTTCTTTGAATATTATCGATAATAGTTTACGTCTATGGGATTAACTCTCTGTTCACCAAAACTTGGATTACCCAGGTCACTTCATCTCCTGACCGTGGCAGATAAAAAGCTTTGTCTTCCAGTTAACAGATGAGTAAACATAGAATTAAAAGGTCCTACAGGCGAGAGCTTTGTTTCCCCGCCTGATTACAAGGCCATATCCTTTCCTTCAAATGACAACCACAAAAATTTTTTTCATATATGTTTTAATATACAAGTGATACACGGTCATGATTTTTTAAATGCCAAATAGAGAGTGCATGGCCTTGTTCACAGCCAACTGGCATCTCTTGAGCCGAGGCCCTTAGGGCTGCAGGAAGGAAACCGCCCTGCAGGGGTCCTCTGTCTCACGTGCATGCTGTCCTGGAAGCTTTCAGGGGAAGTAGAGTGCATTCCCCCGGTGAGATCTGCTCTCAGCCTGGGATCAAAGCCTTTATTGTCTGTGTAGGAGGAAGGAGAGAAGGCCCCGCCACCGCAGCCCCAGCCACTGCCGCCTCCACTGCCACCGCAGCTCCCTCCTGAGGCAGAAAGCCTCACGCCTATGGTCATGCCCGTGTCTGTCCCTGTCAAGCTTCTCGTGCCCAAGCCCAGCTCTAAGAGCTTCGCCAACAGCGTCGTTGCCGCCCCCTCTGCCAGAGACAAGCCAGCCAGCTCGATGTCGGACGACGAGATGCCCGTACTCGTGAGGATGACCCTCTCTCCCCCACACTCACCCCAAGGGGCTGTCCCCTGCACGCCTGCTGTGAGTTGCTGCTCTGCCCCTCATGTCTGGGGCGGGAACATCCCTTTGCTTTCTTGGAGATGGGGACAGATCTTCTAGAGTCACTGGCCTGAGCTCAGACATGGGTTGGTCTCTCAGGATGAGCCCCCAAGGCCGTGTTGGGAATCCCATTCTTGCCCACCCAGCCTGATACCCAGGAACACCTGTTATTCTACCAGGCCAGTGGTCTGGATTAGAGCCTAAGAGACCTAAAGGTGTTCCCAGATTGAAACGGGAGATAACTTAGCCGGTAATAGTTATTAAAATCTGCAAGTGCTATCCCAGACAATAGATAGTTATCGCCCAGGGTCCCGGCCCCACCCGCGGGAGCTCCAGACCTCCCCAAAACCATCAACCTAAGATGGCTCAGCAGGGCCTTCAGGCAATAGCCTTAGCATCCATTCTGATGGTCAGCCTTACCAGATGCTTAACATTTTCAGTGTCATACCTGTGTGAATACCCTCGGAGGAGCTAATTTGCTATGGTTCCCAAAGTAATTCCACTGAGAGGCAGCCACCCCCAACCTCAGGAAAGCAAAGAGATTTGTGTTTCCTCACTCATCGTTAAGTTCTCTTTCTCAAATTTCGAGTGCTTCATCCAAGCAGCTCAGCTTGGCTCTGGAGCAGAGAGCTCTCTCTCTCTCAGTTTGTCTCTGTCGCTCCTTGTCTCCCCAGGGAGTCTGTGACCCACGTGGTTGACTACATCAGATTTGTCCCCTCCCCACAAATGGTTGCCGGGTCACATTTGTAGTTGGAGAATAGGCAGTTTCTGGGATTCCAGAAAGAGACATGAGGGCAGGGTTGGCCAGAAAAAGCGTAGGGAGGATAATGAAGAGAACTACAAAAGTCCAGAAAGAGCCTTTTTGGTTCTCTATAATATCGGAGCCTCAGAAGAGGAGATTGACAGAGAATGCTGGGGGGAAGACTCTCAGCTGGCAGGATGTAAGGCCAGCAACAGGCGGAGAGATGAAATGACATAACCAAGCTCCCTCTTTGCCCAGGGAAGTTCCTGATTTGGTGGGAGAGGCAGTGTTTCTACCCTTGGAGAACTCTCATCCCGAGGCAGAGACAGTAAGGCTCCTGGTCACACAGGGGTCAGAGCCCCAGGCAGCAGCGCACTTGCCCCAACTCAAGACTGAGATGAAGACCAGGACAGATGAGCAACAGGGCAGCCCTGGGTGTGGCTGGAGGGGAATATGCCTGGGTAGCTAGAGTGATGAGGGACTGGGGAGAGGCAAGGAAGTTTGGTGTGAGTTTGCTCATATCATCATCACGAGGGGAGTTCTGAGCAGGGCTTTGAAGGCAGAGATGAACTTGGCTTTGTGGAAAGTTAAGAAAGACATTGTAAGTGGGGAAGATAAGCATGTAGGTGGGACTGAGTAAATGTGAGCAAGGCCCTGACATTTGATAGAAAGAAATTAAAATGTCCAGGGAAGAGCCCTGAGTTCTAGTCCCCACTCTGCTCCTAGCCATCTTAGACGCAGGCAGCTGAGACCCTCCCCATCTCAGGGGCTCGGTTTCTCCCCTGACCTTCAGGGGCTGGACTCACTGGAGAGCTTTTGAAACCTCTCAGTGCGTGGCCCCGCTTCCAGAGTCCAAACAGGTTGGTGGGGTGGAACCTTGTGCATGCTACGTCTCAAGTGCCATCAAGGTCTGACATTCCCAGTGGCTTCCCTATCCCAGGGTCTCGGGACCTTGCATGAAGGAGAACAAGACCAAAGGCTCAAGCAGAGAAGCCCAAAAAGGGCCTTTGGCTCTGTGGTCAGAGGTCTAATTCTGGAGCAGGATTGAAGTCACGTGCGACGGCCAGCGTGTGCCCAGATGACCTTGTTAGTTACCGAGGAACCGGGTGTAAAGTTTCAGGGTTGCTCCCCCACAGCCATCCTCGCCTTGCTCTACTCAGCCACCTCTCTCTGCGTCCGCCTCAGGCCTCGAAGAGCCCTCGGGTGGGGAGAGGAGGCGAGTTGGGGCGCTCTGGCCTGGGGAGAGCCCCTGGGGATGAGCTGGGAGCAGAGGGGCTCTCACCGCCCTGCTTCCCTAGACTGCCCCCCGGTGGCCGGGAGGACAGCAGAAGGCAGTGGCGCCCAGGGAGAAACCAGGAGGGGGGCAAGCCTGCAGCGCTGAAGTCAGCAGCAGGGGCCCAGAGGGATAACAGCCAGAACTGGGGCACCGCGGCAAGTCACATGACCTGGAGGCAGTTGGTCACATGACCACGACCAGCCCTTCCCATCATCCCTTTCGGTGTTCCACTCAGGCACCGCCCTGGGCTCAGGGATTGCCAGGGGCTGCAGCTGGGACAGGCACTGGCCTGCAGGGCCTGGGAGGGTGCCACAGACTGCCCAGAACCCTTCTGCAGGTATCTCCACCGCCTCTCCCAACCTTCAGCACTGCCTGTCCAGCCGCACCCACCTCTTGGTGTTTCTGGGCCGAGGCTGGCACACAGCCCAAGCCTGTTTGTTCGGCTGTGGCATGCCCTGCTTATCTATTTACATGCATATGTTTACTTAGTACTGTCTATGTGTCCATGTGGCAGACCTTCCAGACGAGGCTGCGTTCCGCTGCCTCAAAGTAAACTACCCCTGCTGACAGGAAGCCAGTGTAGGGGCCGGGCTCTCTGCGAATGCGCACCCGGTGCTGGGAGCAGTACGCGAGGGGTGCTGAGGGGGTCGCGAACCGGGTAGGTTTTTCGGAGAGCCCATGAAATCGCCTTAAAGATCACAGATGGCGCTCTCTCAGCCGCAGAGGTGCCTCGAAGGAGAGCCCAGGGCGGGTCGCTGGCCCTGGGAGCCTTGGCTGTCCCTGACCCCCGCTGCCTGCCCCATAACCTCTGCCCGATTTCCCTAAAAAGACTGCTCTGTCCCCGTCTCAGAGCCTGTGTTATCCGCCCTCAGTGTCTGCCCTCAGGGAGCTGCAGGGAATTAAAGGGCCAGCTCCGCTGGATTCCACACACTCAGATGGGAATGCAGTGATAAGCAATAAAGAATGTGGATTTATTCTCTCTGGCCCACCCACTCTTGCTACCACCCCCGTCTCTCTCCAAACATCAGGGATTTCCTCCAAAATCAGAGTTTCCTCCTTGTCGAGACAGAACGGAACTGGTCTGAAAATGGACGTGGCTGGTTTGTGTTTTGGTTTGTTTTTTTTTGAGAGAGCATCCTGGGGGTCAGTACGTGGAAGAGGGTCCCCATTTGACAAGAAGTTCCCCCTTTCCCTCCACCTGTGGAATCGGTGTGAGGGGAAAGCATGTGAACCGGACCGCTCTCCCCTGTCTCAGGAAGTTCCCCGGAAGCACCAGCCTGGCGTGGCCAAAGCTGAGGAGTCGCTCAAGCCCTCACCGGAGAAGGAGAAGAAGAAGTTCCGGCACCGGCCGGAGCCGCTGTTCATCCCGCCGCCGCCCTCCTACCATCCCAACCCCGCCTCCTCCTACTCGGGCGCCACCCTGTACCAGAGCCAGCTGCGCTCCCCTCGAGTCCTGGGGGACCACCTGCTCCTAGACCCCGCCCACGAGCTGCCCACCTACACGCCCCCGCCCATGCTGAGCCCGGTGCGCCAGGGTTCCGGGCTCTTCAGCAATGTCCTCCTCGCGGGGCAGGGCCCCGGCGCGCACCCCCAGCTGCCCCTCACGCCCCTGACGCCCACGCCGCGCGTGCTGCTGTGTCGCTCCAGTGAGTCACCCCCTGCGCGCCTCCTCAGGGACCCCAGGGATTGCACCCCGTCTCTGCGGAGCATTGCCCCGGGAGGTCTTACTTTGATGCCACAGACTTGACGTGTCTGCTCTCCGTGTCAGGCACTGTGGCTGGGTGCTAGAAATACTTAAAAAGCATGGACTACGCGTCCTCGGGGAATCACAGGCTAGCCGGGTGGGTAGACCCTGAGAGAGGTTGGGAATAACGGCCCCTTTGGGATAAGGGGACAGTTGAGGTGTGCATACGCTGAAGAACACTGTGCTCAGGAGAATCGTGTGAGACATCCCAAATAAAAATGTGCTAAGCGGATGTCTAAGTTGGGGCTAGGTACGGTATGCAAAACCGGGCCTCCACATTTTAGCAGGCTGTGTAAAGATCAAGGATGGAGAGCTCTGTGGCCAGGACCTCTTTCTGGAGCAAGAACAGTTTCACAGAAACAACACAGCTCAGCAGACCAGCGTGGGGCAGCTGCCTTCCCTTACCCTGTGTGGGAATGAGTCACCCCCTAAGCCAGTTAGCACATCACTCCATGCAGCTCCTTGGAGACTCTTGGGAGTAACTCTGGCATGGGTTGGGTAGGAGAGGGCCCTATTATGACTGTGTGGGCAACTGTTATTTGCTTTAGTTTCTTCAGTACCCTTTCCCTGTTTGACCAGTGACCTCTGGTTTTTGTGCTTCAGACAGCATCGATGGCAGCAATGTGACTGTCACCCCCGGGCCTGGAGAGCAGACCATTGATGTTGAACCGTAAGGAAAAGCCACTTATCTTTTAGAACAGAAGCCTCAACTGAGGAAAGCCGTGAGGAGCTTTGAGAAGTGGAGTTATTACTTCTGGGGTCAGAGTAGCCAATGAGGGAGAAGTTGTAGAAATTGTAGAATCATGGTATTTCTTGAGTGCTGTTGTTTCTCTGTCATTGCCAATGTTTCAGGGCCTTTGCCAAAGACTAGATGTGTAGTAAAGCATGAAGTCCTGGACTCGGAGAACCTAGCATCCCCAGCTCCTGCTCCATGGGCCAGTTGGGTTGTGGTCACGTGCTTCCACATCCTCAGCGACATTGAGGCATCTCTCAGGGTGCCCAGCTCTCTATAGCGCTTCTTCCAAATGTCCTTCCTTCCTCCGTCCCCTCCCTGATGTTCTTGGCCATTCCTCCACAGGGGCTTGTTGAGCAGTGAGTGGGTGGTGAAGGTACGGTGGAAGGGGAAGGTGGTTATTTTCATCGACAAGCACAGAAAAGAGGCCCTGTGGTAGAGCAGTGAGTAGATTAAGTCAGGAATCAGAAAACCTGAGTTCCAGCACCATTGTGCTACTTAATCTTAATCAAATTAAACTTTTTAGGCTTTAGTTAATTCATCTGTTTGTTTTTTTTAATCCTCATGCAAGGACTTTTTTTTTTTTCCATTGCTTTTAGAGAGAGAGGAAGGGGAAGAGAGAGAGGAGGGGGGAGAGAGAGAGAAACAGAAATATCAGTGTGAGAGAGAAACATTGATTGGTTGCCTTCTTGTATGCTCTCCAATCAGAAGTTGAACCCATGACCTTTAGGTCTGTGGGATGACACTCTAACCGACAGAGCCTACCGGCCAGGGCTAGTTAATTCATCTATTAAATGGAAATAATTATCACTGTCTTGATTACATCACAGATCTTTGATAAGTTCAGATGAGATCATTTAAGTGAAAGTGGTCTGAAAGAGATAAAAAATGAAATAAGCACTTTGTGTGTGTCCCACTTTTCCTGGTTAAGTAGTATCACCAGCTATGCTCTGGGCAGCTGTACCCTTGGCATTAACACCCTCCCTCCCTCAGTCTCAGAGAGCAGCGAAGCCCCAGGCTGACTTCTCCCTTGCTCCCCACAGCGTCTCTTCCCAATGTTAAAAGCTGTTCCTTATCCCAGAGAAAGACCATGCCTGGAATCTTAGGATCGCCCTGTGAGGAAATGCCCCTGCATTCTTTTTGCAGAAGGAACTGGTTTCCTTCTTTTTCAAGTTCCTGCCATTTGCCCTTGACCTCAGTTGAAGACCACACTGCTGTTTTTCTTCTTGTCATTAAAGGCGCATCAACGTTGGCCTGAGATTCCAAGCAGAGATCCCAGAACTTCAGGACGTCTCTGCCGTGGCCCAGGATACACACAAGGCCACACTAGTCTGGAAGCCCTGGCCAGAGTTGGAAAACCATGACCTACAACAAAGAGGTACTGGCATGTGAGCAGGGAAGGCTTGATTCTCTCTCATGGGTCTCTGGCTTTAGGATCTGGGTGTTTTTCCATGGCACTGAGCTCTCTGATGCAGTGGCTTCTTGTTCCCCACAGTGGAGCATCTCTTGAATTTGTGCTGTTCAAGTGCATTGCCAGGTGGAGGGACCAATTCTGAATTTGCTTTGCACTGTCTCTTCGAGGCCAAAGGTGATGTGATGGTAAGGAACCATAAAATGTAGTCCTCACGGTTCACATTCTTCCTGTCAGAATTCTGGAAGGTATTTTCCCAAGATTCTGTGTTGTCCCATGTACCATACAACTCATTCATAAGATGATGGCCAGCCAACATATCTCAGTAGGTCAGGATTTAAAAGCCTGCAGGAAAACCTCAAGTGGGACTTATGTTTACGCATCTGAGTAATAATCATGGGCACCTCTGTCTTGGGAAACTAGAATTTTTTTCAGCACCCATATTTTGCATCATAAACCTCTTCAGTGATGGAGGTAGGTCTTACTGACACAAGTCTTAACCTAAAATCCTTTCACACTCTGCTGATGACTCTTCCCCATTACGGAGATCAGCCAGAGTTGATGTTCATAGAACCATTTTTCTCCCTTAACCAAAATGAAGTGGTTGCTCCATTCTTCCCCCTTTGACACAGTTCTTTGGCCAGACCAGGACGTTGGTGCCATCTCCCCAGAATCAGAGCCGACCATTTGCCTGTTCAGTCTGGGCTCCTGGCAAGATCTCTCAAAACACTAACCTGTTTCCCCTTTAGTAAAAACATGATTCTTGTACCAGATCTAGCTCCCTGCTTTTTGATTTCATGGAAATGTGAAAGTAAGCAAATGTTCCATTGCTACCTTCTCATGAGGTTATTGATACCCTTCAAGTATTTTCTAGAATGTTAGAGAACTCTCCTTAACCCTTTCAGATTAGTGTTGAAGAGCAGCACTTCTCGAACTTTTAATGTGCACAGATCACTCAGGGAATCTCCTTAAAATGCAGGGTCTTATTCAGCAGTTCTGGAGGTGGGGCCCAAGGTTCAGCCTTTCCAACCCACTCCCAGGGATGCTTGTGCTGCTGGCCTTTGGACCGTATTTGGAGTAGCCAGATTCTCTGTCCGTAAACTACCCACTGCTCAACTCTACCTGCAGCATTTTTTTTAGGTCAGCGGGGCTGAAGAAGGCATATTTGAAAGACAATATTTAGCTAGGTTTTCTGTGAGGGCAGTGTCTAGTACAGTTATCACTAATAAAGCTGTTGATGTTCAGTTGTAATGAAACATGTAATTTTCCTGCAAAAACAGTTATAGATTACCCACTCACTTCCTCAGAATCCTTGCCCAGAGACTGAGCCTCCATTCCAAGGAGGTCTCACCATCTCCCGGAGGCTGGGGCCTTCACCAAGGAGGGAGTGGGGTCTTAGGCATGACCAGCTAGCTGCAAGCTTGGGCTGGGGGAGGGTTAGAGCCCTGTTGGGTGCTGACCTGAAAAGAACTCCTAATTAGGGGAGCCTCCCTCTGGTTTTCCTTCTAGTGCCCCTAACCCCACGTTTTGCAGCGCCAACCCCTTTGCCCCATTGGGTAGATGGTCTCTTTCGGACACGCAGACCCATTACTGACTCTCGCCTTTTCTCTCCATGGGTCTGCAGGCTGCTTTGGAAATGCTGCTGCTGCGGAAGCCCGTCAGGTTAAAATGTCATCCTTTAGCAAATTACCACTATGCCGGTAGGTCCCAGCAGCCCCGCGCCCCCTTGCGTCCCAAGAGTAGGCTGTTTGCACATTTGGTTGTGTTGCTTTTTAATGACAGATAGCACTGATTCAGTCCTAATCATCGCTTTTGATCTCCAGGCTCCCTGGGCGTGGCTGATGGGGCAGCTCTGTCTGTCGGTTGGGTACTATTGGGCCTTTGTCTGCATGGGCTCCTGCCCCTCGTGGGTGTGCCAGAAGCTGGGCAGTAGTGGGCAGTGCCTGCCCGTGTGGCAGTGAGACCTGTGCATCTGAGGACAGCCACAGAGTACAGCACAGAGGCAACACCACTCAGCAGCCCCTCAGCTTCAGAATCAACAGTGCGGATTCGGATCTCACTTGTGCCCTTGACCTTTGGCGGCCTTCATTTCCCCTCCTGTGCAATAGGGCCTACACTTCATCCTTTGCAGTGTTTTTGTGGAGATTCAAGATAGTACACATAGCCCAGTGCCTGGCACGGTAGAGGCTATTGTTATTCATTTACCCAACATTCATGGAGCACTTCCTGTGCACTAGGATTATGCTGAGCACTAGCACGAGACAGTGACTGTGATACATAGACACACAGAGCCCTACCTCACGCCATGTGGAGCCTGAGGAGGACGCCGTTATTAAACAATGGGCCACACTGAGAGCAGGAAAAATGGTAAATATATGTCTGCATATCAACAGACATGAGTGTGTCTCCGGAGGGTGTAGATTAATGATGGCATCACCAATAAGAGAGAGGGAGAAAACACCTTTGAGGGTGGAATGGGGTGAGAATCATGAGAGAGAAGGAAACAGGTTGGGGAGCCTAAGAGATGACAAATGAAATTGAAGTAGCCATTTTTATTTCCATTAACTTGTAAACCTGTCTATTCTGAGAGTCTCAGCGAACCTGTCTGGGTTCTCTCAGAAGGGGCTGAATGTTCCAATGCCCCTTGATTTTTGATAATTTGTATGTTTCTGTGGCATCTTGGGCAGACACTGCATCGGTAAGTGCTAAGTACGTGAGTGGGCCTGGGGACCTGGTAATACTTCTCCAGTCCGTGGTCCAGGCGACCAGATAGGCCTGTGGCGAGGGCCGCTTTACAAATACCGGAGCATTGTCAGTGGGCATCCTGTTCCCACCACCGTGTGCCTTGCTTAACGTGCTCCTCTCATGAGCTGGCCTCCCAGACTGTCATCTCAGGGTGGAAAGGCCTTTGAGCACAGCAAGCCCAGGAAGTCTGCTTGTGGGGTCACTCTCAGCACAGAGGCCACCACTGGAACTGGGCAAAGACAAACAAGACACAGAGGGTAAGAAATCCATCATTTAACTAGTGACCTAACAGAGCAGTTTCTTAATATTGTCTCCATCATTTCCTGCTGGGTGTCTGCACCAAGGGTGGTTAGAAAGATGTGGGAGTTCTCCCTAATCTGCCACGGAAACCCATTCAGTCCTCCCCTAATTCCGAGTGTCACCTGCTGCCCGTTAAATCCTGACAGGCTGTCCAGCCTCCTGGAGCCTGTCTCCAGCTTTTTTGCATAGTGGCTAAGACAGTTGGTTGATGAGAAGGAGCTACCTGAGCCATCTGCTGTGAGATGTGGCCGCTCCGGGCCCTTGGGGTGAGCGGGGCGGCCGCGCCTCTCGGCTGGTCAGCTCCAGCTGTGAGCAACCTCGCCTGAGACCTTAATTCCCTCCAGTTCTTCCCAGTGAGCCAAGCAAATTGTTTTTTTTTTGACATGACTTCAAAAGGTTAGAAATCTGGGGACTAGAACCCACCCCCTACCCCAAACAAAACAAAAACAGTAAAATAATACCAAGAACTTTGAGATTGGAGGGCCCTAAATTCTGCTAAAATTAGTTGATCTGTTGGGGTTGGGGTTCCTAGCTAATCCTTTGCCCACCCCCCTGCCCCCTTCCCCCACAGGCAGACCAGGAAGGACTCTGTTGCTTCCTGGAATCATTTCTACTCTTGAAGGCAAGAGAGGTAGAGCTGAGGTGTGAAGGGTTGGTATCTTGCTAGCTGTGTGTCCCCAACAAAAAAGTGCTCACCTACATCTGCCAGTCATTTACCTTTTCCAGGGAGCGATCACAGACTGGGGCCCAGAGGATCTTCTAGAATTATGAGCACAAAGGGCAGAAGTCACTGGGCTCTTAAAGTCTGACCTGACTCCATCCCCTTAACATTTCCCTTCCAGACCACAGCTCTCACCCCCATCACATGCCCCAGCCACCAGCCACTACCTCCGTGCCCCCTTCTCATGCTCCTTATTTGGTTCCTGGGTGTTGATTAATCCCCTCCCAGTGGCCCATCCTGCCTAGGCCTCTGCACCGAACCCCACTGGGTGCCTCTCCAGTAGGACCGTTTTGTCAGCTCAGTGCCTCATCGAGGCACTGTCTTCCGGAAGTCCTTCGGCTTCAGTCTCTGTGGCCAACGTCACCCCACCCTGACTCCCAGCCCTGGAATTGTATTCCCAGTTGTCTTGAGAGGTAGGTCAGATCTCCCGGGCTGTCTGTGCACTGGAGGGCAGATAGAAAGACACCCCAGGGAGGGAGGCTGCAACTTTGTGGGATACAGACAGACACAAACCTGTGAAAATCGCATCTCTTACTTTACTCATGACCTTCCCTTTCCCACCTTATCCCAAGAAATTCAGTAAGGAAAGGACACAGTGACTGATGCAGGGGCCCAGGAGAGACACCGTGGATAAGCAGCCTGTCCAGATCTGGGGGTGCCTGCCGAGGCCAGAGGAGCCCTGTTGAGATCCTCAGAAGGAAGTTCTATCATGGGGCTCCCTGCATTCTGTGATCCACACAGGGTGCCCTGTCTGGCCCTCTGAGTGCCCCCCACCCAGGTGTGGGTAGCAGTTGTTTGCGGTGGCTCCCCAGTGGCAGATGGATTGGGCGGGGAGGGTGTGAGCACGGGGATTCAGGGCGAGAGGACAGCCAGTTGTGACTAGAGGGCCTGTGGCGTCCTTAGTTTTTTGTTGAACTGGTCATTCCTGCAGATGGGCGCGGAGGGGAGGGGTGTAAGAACCAGCCCTGGGCACCTTGGCAAGGGTTTAACAGAAGTGATCATTGGCTCCCACCACCAGTGGCCAAGTGATCACTGAGTCCCGAAGCCTGACCTGACTGGAGATGAGGGAGGCCTGGAGGAGATAAACACCCATTCGGTGGGGGAAGCCTGCTGTCTGTCTTGGAAGCTGCCCCAGTTTAATGAGGACACAGAATGACACAACTCAAGAGGATACTTTTCAGGAAACAGAGCTGTGATGTCATTTTCCAGGCATTTCTAGCCTGTGTCTCTAACTGGGGAGTGGTCCCCTGAAGGGCAGGACGTGGCAACGCTTACTCTCTTGGGTTGCCTTACACGGCACTTGTAAAGAACTGGGTTAGTGGACAAGCTCAAGTTCTGGATTCAGATCGAGGCCTCGCTTCCTTGGACGTCTGGAGGGAACTTTGGTAGTGGCCTGCTTCACCCTGCACCCCTAAAAATTATTCAGCTTTCACCCAGTACAGAAAACCTTTCACAGAAGGGCAGATCCGATATAAGAACAGCCCTTTTTCTATAGTGAACATGTCTTTCTTGTGTAATTGTAATAACCACAGCATCAATAAAAGTTTTTAATCTCAAAAGGAAGATAGAAAGGCCCTCTTGAAAAGATAACTGTGTCCAGACTTTCTCCCCTCCATGTCTCTTCAGTCGCCTAGATTCGCTATAGATCGCCCCAAATTTAGCCACAGTCCACAGCCTGTTTCCCAGCAACGGATGCCTGGAACATTTTTCCTCTGGATACTGTTCCAGCACCAGTTTCCTCCAGTTAATTAGGCTCTTTGTAATTAGCCTTAATCGTCTTGTTAGGGGCCCCTGCTGATAAGAGCCCGACAGCCAGGAATCCCCAGGTAGAACCACTGAGAGCCGGGGGCCTGTCAGCTCGCTCATTCCATGTGCCTGCTGAGTGAACAGCAGGCATCTCAGAGAGGAAGGCCAGCGGAGGGTCTGAGGCAGCCCCCTGCCTCGGTTTTGCATTTTCCCCTGGACTTGGTCCAACACGCACGGTCTAAGAAGGACTGGCTTAGAAAACCTTGTCTGAGAACATGGTAAGTGCTCCTGTCAGAACAGAAACTGCAGGGATGAGAGACACCCAAGCCTCTTCCGGGCTGGATTGCAGAAGAATTTGGGGGCAGAGAGTAGAAGACTGGAAGTTACAAGTAGCCCGGAGTAAGGCTGTGAGTTTATTCATACACGGAAGACGGAACACTGGCAAAGACCTACCATCTTTCCGAGTGCCAGTAACGCATAGGTCGGGGGACAGCGTGTGTCCCATAGCTGCAGGCTGGTTAAGATCTAAAACATTCACTGTGCACCTACTCAGGACCAAACGCTGTCAATCACAGAGTGACTGCTATGATCCCCATGTCACAGTGAGAGGAAACTGAGACTCGGAGAAGTTAAGTAAGCTTGGCAGGGGCCACAGAAGGAGTAAGTGGCAGAACCAGGTTCACAGCCATGGTCTCCCAATTAAAGTCACCCCTTTGTATATCACACAACTCAGCGACATTATTTGGGGAGCGCACATTCAGGTGTTATTTCTGCGTACCAGTCTTGGATCTGGAAATTCCGTCCAGCAGCCCAGGGGTGGATTCTTAGCCCAGTGAGAATCCAGTGATGAGGGCACAGTGAAGGTGAAGCCCCAACCCTGTCTCTGTCGATTTGCAGACGTCCTTGTGGGACCGACATGTGCACACAGCGCTGTCATTTACACAAAAGCATGGACCCTCGGATGACGAAGAGGAGCTATCTCTTACTCTCTGAGCGCATGCTTCCTGCCCAGGCCGCTGCAGCCCTGGGAAGGGGAGGGTGACGGGGACAGCAAGGGAGTGCCACCCACTTCCAATCCAGGACTAGAGGTGCAGAATGAACATGCTGAGATGGGGGAGACCGAAGACCCCATCACAGAGCAGCAGCCCTAAAAGCTACTGAGGAGTCATGGCAGGGGTCAGTCTCCTTCCCCCATGAGGCCTGGGGATCCTCTGTGACAGATGGTCCAGAAGATCACTTCACCTCTATAGGATTGAGCTTGCGAGCCATTTGGAGACATGAAGGAACATGCTTCGCACAAGCAGACAGACCTGGGGATTTAACATGGCTATGTGGGCAGTAACCGGACGATGAGCCTGGTGTGGGGTGGAAGAAAGTATCCACCGAAAGACAGTGATAACCTGAGAAGGTCGTGTGGCCGTGTTTGCGTCTCACCAGGTCTTAGCTGTACTGGAACTCGGGAAACACACGGTCTGGCTGAGGGTGGAAAGGTCATTGACCTAGTTAGGGATTTTCACCAGCAAAATGTCCCCTGATTCCCCATCGGAGATGCAACACAGAGCTGCATGGGCTCTGGACCTATAGCAGGGTAGCACATCAGCCTCTTCCTAAACTTGCTCTGGGACTTCGCTGGTATGACAGGTCCCTGCCATCATCCTCTTCCACCGTCACCTCTCTGATCTCTCTCTGCTGTTTTGATGGATACCTGAAAGGAGCCATGACTCCTCTTAGTTGTTCAACTTAATTGTTTCATCCTGTCTTTCTGTCTCTGCCCCTGGGTAAGGGGAGCATAGGGGAGCTGGGACCCAAGGCCTTGAATGTTGGGCAGAATTTGAGGAATGGTGATGGACCTGCTCCAGAGGCCCAAATCCCACCACCCTCTGCTTGTGTCCACTCCTGCAAACCTCCTCCAGATGCCTGGCCGCCCTTCTCTCCGTTGCAGTGGTTTGCACAGCCAGACCTGTCCTGGCCTGCAGAACCTGTGGAAGATGCTTCCTTTTGCTAAAGATTAATTGGAATCCCGCCTTCTTCCTAGAAGTAAAGAGATAAATGAAATCAGGTGATAGTTCTGATATTTTAGAGGTTTGAACCAGCCTGGCCGTGGAAAGCATATTCTGAGTCTGGGGTCAGAGACCTTGGCTTGAGGACCCATCAGGCAGTGACACGGAGAAGGAGTGTATTTCAGAAATCTGAATCGTATTCCAGAATCTCCACCCCTGCCTGCCCAGAGGGGTTTCACCTGATTCACTAATTTTGGCTGAATCTTCCAAGGGAAGAAGCAAATCAGGTCTCCAGAACTTCAGCCCCAATATCCATAGCAAAATGTAAACCTTGGGCTTGTCCTGGGTGGGAGGGAAAAAAAAGACTATGATTTGGGTAACTATAGCTCTGAGAAGTGGAGGAACATCGAAAGCCCAGCCAGGTACCATCCAAAGAATCAGAGATAGGAGAATTCAAAAAACCAGAAGAGCAGGACTGACACTTCGACAAATCAGCCACAGTGATTGAGCCCCGGAGCCCCGAGAAATAGGACTCCCCTGAGAAATGGGCCTTATTTCTTGGCCAAACAGCTCAGCACCATTATCTGTGGTTATCTGCATATCCTGCTTTCTCTTTTATGGAGGAAATAGTCATGAATGTCAAGGTTAGCCGGGGAGGCGGATGCACCAGCCCAGCATCACGGGACCTCTTCCTCATTGGTCTGCAGATCTGTCAGAAACTGGCCCCCACTCACCTCTCAGCCTCATCTGCTCCCCCACTGCGGCAGCCCTGTAGTTGAACCATAGTGGATTCCTTGAGCACCTCCATTTCCTCAACTCTAAAGGGGATAACAGTGATACCAATCTTACAGGGTTGTTGGGGGAACTGAATGACTAATATCTGTGAAGTACTTAGAGCCTGACACATAGTAAGCACTTAAAATATTAGCTTTTTTCCCCAGACCAGCCTCTTACATGCAGTAAACACCTAATAAATATTTGTTGAATGGATAGATGGGAGGAAGGAAGGAAGGAAGGAAGGAAGGAAGGAAGGAAGGAAGGAAGGAAGGAAGGAAGGAAAGGCACTGCTTGCCTCTGACTTCGCACACACACTTCCTCTCCCTAGAAATCCCTTCCATCCCCTTGCTGACTTGCTTCTGTGTCCTTAACTCAACTCAGGTGTCCTCCTTACCTGGAAGCCTCTGGCTGCCCCGGCCCCAGCCTGAGTGTGGTGTTCCTCCTCCGTGCCCCATGGGCACCTGACCTCTGTCCTCCATCTTTGCAGTCATCACCGTGAATGCAACAGCCTGCTGGTTTGTCTCCCCACTAGACTGTGAGCCATGTCTTGAGCACTTGCTACGTGAATGCTTGCACTCGTGAACATAACTACATAAAAACTGTAGCTAAAATGTGTTAAGCACTCCAGTTACTAAGCTAGACACTTTGTGCAGTATCTTTAACCTTTACAAAAATTCTGAAAGGAGGGGACAATTAGAATTATTCCCGTTTGTTGGTAACAAAACTCGCGTTTTAGGTTCAATAATACACCACGGTCAAGGTCATAGCTGAGATGAACCCAGGTGTCAGGGCTGCTAACCATTATACTGCACTGGCTTTTTGTTCAAAAAGGAGTTTGATGGGTGTTATGTTATTTGTTGTCCAACAATTATATTTTGTAACTTAATTGAAGTGAACCACCCACTAAGGTGGGGAGAACTGTAAGCTGTTGTCATGAAGTTTGTGTTTTGTTGTAGGTTCGGACAAGTGGACCTCCCTAGAGCGGAAACTGTTTAATAAAGCACTAGCCACTTACAGCAAAGACTTTATTTTTGTACAGAAGATGGTAAGCATGCTTTTGCCCATTGTTCGCCTGAAACTGAATTTGGGAAACTGTACACCTAAAGATATATAGAAGTATTTGGTTACTGGCTTAGTGCTCTCCCAAAAAGGATGTCTTCCACCCCTTACTGGTGAAGGATGACACCTGTTACGGGGTAGCATGGCCCCAATGGTCAGGGGTATGGGGGGAGGGAGGACAGAGATTATTTGGACATGATAGTGGGGGGGATTATTTTTATCTTAATAAAAATGTGTAATTTATACATTCTGTTTAAATAAAATAGAACTCAGGCTTCTGGTTCACAATTTACATAATTTATTTCATGTATATTTGACAGATTTATCGTGTCTCTGACAGAGTATTTTTCTGGGAAATTGGAGAAGTGAGGACACCTGCCTTCCCCCAGCCAGTAGCAGAGTTTCTGGTGTTGGGCCTTTCATTATAATGATAGTAATAGTAAAAATAATACTTTACATATACAGAATTCCACAATAAAATAGAACTCTTTCACAAAGACGAAAACACTTTGTACAGCAGACAATAAACCCAATAAGCTGTAATTGGCTGAGAGGTGAATGATTTAGCTAAAAGCTAAAATCATTCAAAGTGTGTTTCAGCCGGCCAATGAATGATGGAGCCGTATTGTATTACTAAAGTCATTAAGGTGTTTAGGTCCACAAAAAACAGGGTCACAGGTGACAGCCAGCTCCCACTGGCTCCAAGCTAGCTAGGTCAGTGGTACCAGTGGTGTCCCGGCTACATGTCCTTAATCGAGGGCTCTGATAGAGAAGAATCAGATTAGGTGGACTTTTTCTCCAGCCAACCTCCGTCTCCAGACCTGTATTCACTCTTTCTTTTCACTGCATGGGAGACCAGCACATTCCCTGCCCAGCAGCTCCCATGCTCTGATCCTCCTTGAGTCACCTTCCCCAGGACTAGCCTGTCCTAGGCCTCACACCTTGTTGACTGTTAATAGATTCATGTGTCATGCTTGTCAGTGACACAGGCGTTTAAACAAGGGCTCTCTGGGACACTGTCCTCACTCCTTGGGCCATTCCAATGTAGAAATTCAAGGTATCAGATGGATCTGAAGGGGGCAGCTTTGAGGAGACAAGACTTCTGGGTGGTGTCCCCCTTACCTCACCATGCAGGTGGCTGTGTTCCCACTCCTAGGGGCACTGCCCACCTTTTATCTGCCTCCAGAAAACCCACGCTAACAAACTGCACTTTGAACTTAGAGATACATGAGTGAAACAAAGGAATTTTTTTCTCTTTAAAACACATTTACCTTTTCCTCTTTTGGGGAAAACAGCAAGACTTATTTCCTGCAAAAACTGAACTCTTGTCATTATAGCTTTGCCTTATGTTCCTGTTTGATGACTAAGGAACGTTTTCCTTAAGTAGATTTTGAAGGTCAACAAATTGGTCAACAAATCAGACGACCAAACACATTCAGAAAGAGCATGCTGCTTTACAGGTTAAAAAAGGAGTGAGTTCACTATGGACTGATGTGGAAAATCTCGAGACTATATTGTGAAAAAAAATCAAGTTGCAAAATATACGCGTGCTACCTTTTGTGAGGAAAATGGCAGGGAAGGATTGTGTTTGTTGGTGTATGCACAAAGAAATTCTGAAATGATATCCAAGAAATTAAGAAGGCGGCTCGCTCTGCTGCAGGGGTGGGGAATGAGCTGGATGGATGGAGAGCAGGTGTGGGAAGGAGACTCTTCTCTACACACATTTTTCATTGAACCCCATAAGCCTATTACCTGTTACAAAATTAAATTTTCACCAAAGCTCACTGCCTTTCACCCTGCCCACTGCTGGAGCTGACCTTGAGATGGCTCTCCCGGCAGGTGAAGTCTAAGACGGTGGCTCAGTGTGTGGAGTACTACTACACGTGGAAGAAGATCATGCGGCTAGGACGGAAGCACCGGACACGCCTCACAGAACTCATCGACGACTGTGTGGTGAGTGAAGTTGCTGAGTTGCTGCTTATGCTGGCCCCAGTCCCACCCCACACCCAGGTTAGTAAGTGACTGGTGTTTGGTTTGGCTATGCCGCCGAGCTGGCCACAGTGAGTGGCTGATGAGCCCGCTCTCTGGCGGGACTCAGGCTTTGACTTCTTGGTGTAGAGGCAGAGGGAAGGCGGTTTGGGGTTGACCTGTGGCTCAATGTTCAGTGAAGGAGGTGGGGGCTGGCGTGCGTCCCCAGGCAGGTAGGAGCCAGGCAGTTCAACCAGGGTGGTCCCAGCCATGGGTGGTTGGTTTTTCATAAGCAGGTGCCCTGGCATACCCCTTCCTGATCCTCCCACATCACAAATGCCACTGACCAGAGAACATAACATGCTTCCAAATGATGAAGGAAATCTCAGCTTGACCACGGCTTCCATAAAGCATGAGCTGGGAGGATCTTTGGCTTCACGATAGTTCCAGGACCGCTCAGTCGAGGCACTGGTTAGCAGGGTGTAATCATTCTAATCCTCACATCACCGTTTATCCCTGATATTGACTTCCTGCATTAGGAGACCATCAAAGTTGTCTGCGTGTTAAAGTTAAGTACATGCTAAAGACATAAGATCGAAATTATCTCAGAACCCCATATGTGTGGCTTTGGTCTTTACTGCCATGTCTGTCCTTGTAGTGAACTCTCCCCTCTGTGTCCATGGCTAAGGGAAGTCTGTGGAAAACATTACCTACTATGTATGTATATAAAAGTTACGTGTCTTACAACAAATTACTAAACTCTAGCCTCTGTCTTCATCAGGGAACGTGTTTAGGATTCATGAGTGGTGTGATGGTTTGTACTCTTACTTCCATTCCCAGTAGTGCCCCAGAATAAGTGTTAGCACATGTGTGGGTTATTTTCTTAAAAAGACACTTTCTCTGTGCCGGGCATTGTGCTAGGCTCTCCACAAATGCTGACTCATGTAGTCCTCATGCCCGTTCTGTGCGGTAGAACACTGAGGCGCAGAGTGACTTAGCCGTGGTCGGGGGCTGGCGAGTGTGTTGTGCGAGCCTGGTTCCCTTATGTAATGTGTAAGGCAAATGCACATTCTCTTCAAGAAATGTAAAAACACGGATGCAATACTTCAAAGCCCAAGTTCCTAATTATGTATTAAGCCTAGCTACAAAATATACGCACGTATATAAATTTATATTTGGACCCAAATATCAGACAAAATAGGCATGTGTGGAATAGAATGGAATTTCCATTCTTTTGATCAAAGTAGGCAGTATTCCGCATTGAGAGTTTCCTGTGACCAGGGCTTTTGTCTGACTGGTTTAAGTAGTAATGTCTTGTATCAGAATAGCCTATCGCACACGTGTTGGCTAATGTTTTAAAAAGCAATGCGATGCGTGGGTTTGGATTTATGGCAGGCCCCTCCTCCTGGATCTGTCATCGTGCCCCATGCCAGAGCAAACTGTGGCCTCGAACCATTGCCTGGCCTCTGCCCATGGGCTTCAGGCACTGAAGCAGGTCACACAATTGGGGAAATAAATGAATAAATAAATAAGCAAGCAGTGTGGGCGCGCCTGCTTCAACGAACTGAAACCAGCCGAGTCCCCGCAGTGCAAACAGCCACATGTAGGTAGCACAGTGGGTGAGTCGGGGGTGGTCACTAGCCCTGCCCCTCCTCCCCCGCCAGGTGAGCATATGTGCTGGCTGGGAAGATGCTGCATACACAAGTGGAAAGGTTACTGGGAACTCCAAGAGTGCTTCAGAGCAATACGAAATGATAACCAGAGTTCGTAGCCATGGCCTTAGGCTCCCTCTTTCTCATCCAGCTCCACCGTCCCACAGCCAGAAGTCTGAGGCCCAGAGAGGGGAGAGGCTTGCCGCAGATCTCACAGAGCACTGCTGTCTAAAATGGGTCAAATAGACAGTAAACAAGAGAGCACAAAGGACCCTGGCCTTGGAGACCTAGGACCTGACTGCTAGGCTCTGAAATGAATCCAGTGACTTAGATGATTTGGAAAGCCCCTTCCAATTCTGGAATGTTTGGGGCTCTGTGAGAGCCATGTTTTGGAAGAGGGCGAAAGCAGAGGATAGGGTTTCCTAAGGCAAATTGGTGTCTCTTTGGCTTGGGTGTTATCAGGTGCCTAGGACAGTGTCTGCATAATAGAGGCGTTCAATAAATATTTGCAGAATGAAGGAATAAACATTTTTCTGCGGTGCACAGTAACAACCCCTCTATAAGCTCACCGAAGGGGAACAGGAACAGGTGGACCTGAGCAGAGAAAGGTACCGCTAAGGGAGACAGCACCACGTGAGGCAGAGGCAGCATCTGGGCCAACAGGGCTTTGAAGGTGGGTAGAGAGGGCAGGCCTCGTGTAACTTCAGGAGGAAGAGAGGTTAAGACGGTGCCCAAGGGGGCCACACCTTCTTGGGTTAATTGCCAGAAGCCAGTATTAGGCTGGCTCAGGAGCATCCACACCCTTGTGACCTCTGAGCTCAAGGAGAACAAAAAGCTAGGTGCAGAGATGACTCAGGCTCACAAAAACAAGAAAACCTTGATCTCAGGCCAGCGTGGCGGCTCACAGCTCCCTTTGGGGCAGTGTGAAGGCGCAGCTGTCTGACGATAGTTTGCAGGTGACAAATTAGGACTGTGCAAGGACTGGGGAGGGTGCAGAAGGCGCCATCCTAAGACCAGGGCCTGGACCCCTGGCATAGCTCTCCTGATCATGTGTCCTCAATGTTTTATTAAAGGCATAGGTGGCCATTCCCCCGCAGGTGGAACATGTTCAGGTGGCTTAGGGATTGGTGTGGGGCGAGAGGGAAAGAAGGAGAGTTTGTGAGGAATGACAACTCTTTAGGGAACCCGCAGGGCAGTGTTCCTTCTGGCCTGAAGCCACCACAGGCCCTTCCACCCTCGCATGCAGAAGAAGGGGCTGAGATGGGCCCTGTTAACGAGGTGGCCGTAGGCTGTCACCCCTCCCTGCGCCCTGTCCATCCTCATGATCCCACTCCTGACAAATCTGTGGGTCCGGCTGTGACCAGAATTGAACACAATTTGAGAAGCGGACAGTTAACTGACTTGGGAAGACAGCACGCGGGGCGCTGAGGGCCAAGCTCACCCCTGGCCCGAGCGCCTCAGGGTTTAACTCGCAGCTCATCTTCTACACCAGCATGTGACCTTGGGAAAACTAGTTCTCTGGCCAACTTCCTCATTTGTTTGAAAAAGAAAAATTTGTACAGGGTTGTCAGGAGAACTAGAAATGTGTGTGTGTGATGCCTGACTCATAGCAGTCATTCCATACTATGTCATCATCAGTGACTGTAACACTCAAATTTGTGTCTTGGAGTAAATATAGGTTGTTGAACATTTGTATCTTAACTAACAAATTTCCCATAATACAAATTTCATTTGCATGCCTGAGAAATAAAAATACCTTCTATCTCAAGTAACTCTTGAAATTTATATAATGTTATTAACCAGTGTTACCCCAATAAAATTAATTATTTTTTTAAAGGAAACCCTTATTGTGGACGCTCAAGGTTTTGAGCACCATATTAAATGTGGAAGCACCTCCCTGTCCTGTATTTGCCCACCTTCTACCAATTTTTTAATATTACTAAAGGTTTCATTTCACAGTACATCACAAAATGGCCAATATGTTGATAGGAAGTTCTGCATGTTAGGACTTTTGTCCTCCATGTTGTCTCTTAGTCACTTTGGTGATCCGTTCGCCTTAATAATAAGTCATTTTGTGAACATGTATAGGTCGCCAGTGGAAATAAAACCTATCTAAATCCCTGAGACGTATATAGTCACAGTACAGTATAATCGAGTCTATAATTTTGTACCTATGTGGAATGTTTCTTCTCAGAGTTCTTAAGCCAGAAAGTAGCATCGTGAGAAAACTGTCACTACTGGACGGGGGGAGAGCGGGGGCGAGGGGCGGGGGCGTGCCAAATGCCCATACTGAACTGGTGTGGTCTTTCTCCCTGACCCCAACTTAAACCAGACAGAGGAAGCTTGTGGTTTCTGGATCCCAGAGCACCACTGCTCTCAGAAATCTGTATTCTTCTTGTATAGTCTTGCTCCTGGGTTCTAAGAATCATAGGCTCATCCGCCCAGCGTTACACCGCTGTCTGGGGTAAAGCAAACAGGACCCCTCGGGCTTTAAGCAGTGGGAATACAAAGAGACCGTGACAGCGTCAAATGCCTGGTGATGGAAGAAGACTTGACTTTGGGTGCAAAAGACACAGCACAGTGTGCAGATGATGTGTCATAGAATTGTATACTTGAAACCTACTGTATTTTATTACCTGATGTCAACCCAATAAACTTAAAAAGATAAAAATAAAACTTAATATAAAGAGAGAGCACGTGGCAGAGACAATGCCCCTTCAGCTGGCATACCTTTCATTTTCTTGTTTGTAAAACGGTGGGCGGGGGGGGGGGGCAGGGACTGTTTACAGACTAGTCAGTTATTTGGCAAATGTGAAAGCACTTTGTAATCTGTAAAGTGCTGTAAAGTAGAAGCTGAAATGAGGCTGATGTGACATAGCACTCCTCTTCCATGGTCCCCAGGCCGTCCTAGGCCTTGAGGAGCCAGCGTCCCTCACTGTACCCCCACTTCCATGAGGACAGGGAGCAGAGTAAGATTGGTAGTTAAACAGGAGGCAGAATGAGGGGCCCCTAAACCCCTGCCCTCCATCCCCACCCCACCCTGCGTACCTACTCCAACTGCTTCATTAACTCGCTGTCTAGTTCACCCCCAGGAAGGCGCGGACCTCCTGCGTAATTCCACACCTGGTTGCTGTTCTGAAGTAGAGGGAGGGGACACAGTAGCAAAGAGAGTAATTATTCATAGACAATATTTTGCTTGTTTTTCATAGACTGCCGCTGGCAGTCATCTCTACAAGGCTGTGATCAGAGACCAGGATAAAAAAAGCACATGATCGCCCTGGCTGGTGTGGCTCAGTGGGTTGAGTGCCAGCCTACAAACGGAAAGGCTGCCGGTTTGGTTCCCAGTAAAAGCACATGCCTGGGTTGCGAGCCAGTACCCTTTTGGGGGCCGTGCAGGAGGCAACTGATTGATGTTTCTCTCCCTCCCCTTCCCCTCTCATAAATAAATGAAATCTTTAAAAAAAAACAAAACATAATAAATAAAAGGGAATATCCCCTTCCATTTTCTCTCCTTTTCAAAGTCGTTGTGGTTCACTCTTTGATTCTCTTTTCTGGCAAGATCAGAGCAGATTCCCCAGTGTCACGTGCTTTCCACAGGCCAAATCAACATCTCGGGCATCTTGCATGGAAGTGGGTTACAAAGCCTATGAAACAAATCAGGGTAGGTCTTTAGTCTCTCTCCAAAGGGACCCGCCGTATTGTTATTGCTTGAAAACCCTCCGCACAGCTCTGGGGGCACAGAGTGGGGCAGGCAGACACAAGTGGGTCAGCCCGCCTGCATTTTAGTCTGGATTCAAGGTCTGCTGGTCTTGAACAAGGGGGAGAAACTCTGCATAGAGCAATCCCTCCTCCCTGCCTTAAAATATTTTGACGGAAGTAGTGAGGGGACCCAAAGTGGGACAGGGGAGGGAATTCAAAGCAACCAGTGACCAACCTCGTCAAGGCTGTGGTCCCCACCCCCCACCCCAGGGTTCTGTCAGCTGTCCCTTACGCAGAAAGAAACCAGCGCCACCCCAGCGTCCAGCCCCTCCCATCCCCTGGCCTGTGGGTTCTGTTCATCACTAAAAATGCCATTTGGGGACTCTCCCCCTTTTGCTTTTATTGCCCGAACACTAGACAAGTGAAGAAGACGACGAGTTGGAGGAAGAAGAGGAGGACCAGGATGAAGACAGGAAATCCATAAGAGAAGAGGAGAGTGAAGTGCCCAAGTCCCCAGAGCCGCAGCCAGGCCCTGTCCTGGCTCCCGCAGAGGGGCCGCCTCTGCAGGCCCTCAGCCAGCCCTCAGGCTCCTTCATCTGTGAAATGCCCAACTGTGGGGCTGTAAGTGTCTCTGCGCCCTGCGGGGATCTGGGACTGGGAGAGCCAGACTTGTGGCTGTGCCTGGCTTTAAGAGATGGTGCATGTTAGAAGGCATGCACTTTGTGCAGTGGAAGTTGGGCGGGGGGGATTCCGTGTTGCCGTGGTTTTCTGTCGTATATCCCATTTATTTACTTGTTCAGCCAGCAGATATCTCTGGAGTGTGTATTCCATGCTAGCACTGAGCTACATGCTCAGAGGACGCAAAGTGGGTCCCTGCCCTCGGGAAGCGTGAAACTCAGAGCTCCTCCATGCCAACGCCCAGGGCTCTGCAGTGAGCCTTGGCCTCCAGAACTTACGTTCTCCGTTTCTTGGTGCCTCTCCCCTCCTCTGGGCTGTGTCTCACCGGGTCATGCCCTGTTGCATTTAATTGCACTGGGAGAGCCCACAGAGGATTGTCCTTATGCAGCATAATTACAAAGACAGCTAAGGTTTATCTTTATATTCTTTGGGGAAAACAAAACAGATTTACTAAGCAAATTAATCATGTAAATACTGAAAGGGAACCTGTGTAATTACTTAACCTAGAAGCATCATTTAGCTAAAATAAAACCAATTCACCATTTGATCATTCTTAGCACTGAAGGAAGGCCTTGCAGTATCTGTACTGGGCTGGCCTAAGGCTCCCTGTGAATTTCAAAGGATATTTCTTAAAAATTCTTTACTTTGGGCTCTCAGTCCCTCACTGGTCCCCCACTGGCCTAAGTTATTTAGCTTTTCCCAAATCGGTTTCTTAAAGCCCGGCACACCTGTACAGGCAAGTTCTAGAGGTTCTGCGTTTGAAAATAAGGACACTGCTTCTTTCATTCGTTTTCCTCAAGTTAGCACTTACCTGTGCCTGTCTATTGTGTGGAACTGCACTGTTTCCAGAGTATGTTGAACACTGCTCATGGAGCCTGTCACTTGGATGAAGAAAGCAACAGTCTTTAAGATATTAGATCCTAAAGCAGAAATTAACTTGGTTCACAGTTAAGAAAAAAATATGCGTATATACACACGCATACGCACATTTTACATTACCTTTGAAGAGAACATAGGAAATTGCTGGCTTGCTTTTGTGTTCGTTTGATGTTTACTGACCTGAACGCTTCAGCCAGTCTTTGCTATTTTGTGCAGAAGACTTCTGTCCAGGGATGATTAAGGTGTGACTTCAAGTGACAGTATTTCTGTGTAAATTTTTTTGGAAATTGGGTGCTTCCTCAATTCATAGTTTTGATGTACAGTAAATTCTTTACCAAGTGGGACATCATGTTTTATGTTTCCCAATCAGAAGGACTCAGCAAGATGCACACCTTTTAATGGCTTTTAAAAATTACAGAGGAAAAGGTGTTAGTTTTAATCCTCGCCAAACCATGGAGATTTGGGTGGCAAAATCAGCAATAGATCTTTTTTCCCTGTAAGACCACAAACAGGGCTCATGAATTTAATACAGAACAACCGCCCACAGCTGGGCAGCTTGGGGGGTACTCCCATTAGCTGGCATTGGGCTCTTGGAATTCAGGGGTGTGGAGTCTTCCCCTTTGCAGCAGTGGTTCTCCGCTGATGATGATTTTACTGCCCCCGAATATTGGCGGTGTCCAAAAGCGTTTGTGTCGCAACTAAGGATGTGCTACCGGCATCTGGCAGGCAGAGCCTAGGGATGCTGCTATAAACATCCTGCACAACACAGCCCCCCACAAGTTACCGAGCCCCAGCATCAGCGGTGTTGAGGTAGGGAAACCCTGCTTCATGGCAAGCTTCAAAAAATTTTCCAGGGCCCTCCCCTTTTTACCATCCTATGGTGAAATTTGGGGGGTCTAAAACATTGCTTCAAAAATGGGCTACTGACTGGGGTTTGGACGTTACACACAGAATATGTCAGAGCGGCCAGGTCTGTGCCTTTCAAATTGTTTCTAGGGTTTTCGTGGAGGGAGCCGAGCGAGTAGGCTCCATTCTGGGGCGCTGTATCCATTTCTGCCAGAGCATCCCTGGTTTTAACTTTGAGCTTTTGGGGAAGACCTGATTTGTATTTGTCTTTTTAAGGTGAACAAAGGAAGGAAAGGGGAAAAGATAAGAAAAAGTGTAGAGGTAGTTACTGGCTTAAAAAAAGTTTGAAAGCTGGTGCAACCCCCTCATTTTACCGATGGGAAAATATAAGGTGGACAGAGGGGGACTGGCGTCCCACGGCCACCCTGTTAGGCACAGGATCTGGCCCCCAGTCTCCCAACATCGAGGCGACAGCTTTGCCCTTCGCCCTGCCACATCGCCTCTCATCCTCTGGTTATGGCAGTGGGGTTTTTAGTGGCACATCATTTCTGGTTGTGGTGTAGGCCCAGAGGTTGCTTGTGTAAAACCCCCGCACCCTGTCGTTAGAGACTGTTTGAAGTATCACATGTTTTACCATTGAGTAACTAATAACCCTAATTTCCTTTTCAGGACTGTAGATGTCATGTCACTCCCTTTCTTCCCCAGGTGTTCAGCTCCCGACAGGCCCTGAACGGCCACGCCCGCATCCACGGTGGCACCAATCAGGTGACCAAAGCTCGGGGCGCTGTGCCCTCTGGGAAGCAAAAGCCTGGCAGTGCCCAGAGCGGGTACTGCTCGGTGAAGAGCTCGCCCTCTCACAGCACCACCAGCGGAGAGACAGACCCCACCACCATCTTCCCCTGCAAGGAGTGTGGCAAGTAGGTGGACCTGGACCAGGGACTGAACCTAAGTTTGCGGTGGGGGGCCAGACCAAGGTGGGCTGAGGTTTCCTCAGCAAGAAAAAGAACGCTGACTCTCTAAATTCCCCCTGATACCATCCACGGGGTCTGCATGGTGCCTCAGGGTGGGTGCACTTTTTCTCTGACTCAGAATATGGTCGCTCTGATGTCATAAAACCTAATGAGGATGGACATCTTCGCAGAGCAAACCTCTAATGACAAAACTTAATTCTTTTCCAAAAATGGTGGATGGGACTCCCATCCCACCCAGACCGTAGTCATTAGCGTTGCTCTCTTAGCATCCCTGTTAAGTTTGAAAATGGCTCCATGGCAGTTTGTGCCCAGGACAGACATCACTAATCAATTACTGCACTTTTGCTACCACATTGAGAAAAGACTTCAAATCCTTTCCACTGTAATGCTTCAAGCTGGCCCAACACATTGATCAGAGTTGACTCACGAAATAAAACCTATTTGGCATTCCTGCCCTTTTAGGCATAATTTAAAACAACAACTAAGAGGAGATCTCTGACAGTGGGTAGTAATAATGACAGCTAACATTTACCGAGCACTTATTTTGTTACATACTTTTTTTGCACGAGCTCATTTAATCCTCACCCAGAAACAGATCCAGTTTTTAAACTTGTTTTACAAATAAGGACTGGAAGTTAGGTAAAATGACTTGCCCCAGGTCATCACCACGACAAGAGCAGAGCGGAGATTTGAGTGCAGCCGGGTTCAGATGCAGAGCCCGGGTTCCTGAGTACTGCTCCATCCTGTTGGTTTACATTGTTTATTTATTTACTTTAGATAGAAAATATCATTGATGGTAGGGTGCACGCGGTTCTCTTCCACAACATCCAGTAGGAATTCCAGCTTCCTTCTCAGTGCATCTGCCAAACTTGGAGGGAGATCACAGTGTCCTGAGTGACATCTTTTAGGACCTGTATTCTCCAGCGCCTCAAACGTGAAGAGTAACAGTACCTGGAGAGGTGCTGGCCAAGTACCTGCTAAAACTCTACCAGGAAAACATCCCGAGTTGTATGAATGAGGCCAGCTGGGATCTTTACTTATAATAAACATTCTCATGGAATATTTCAGGCAACTTAATAGTAGCTGCCACTTACCAGGCACTCACTATTTGCCTGGCCCTCCTTTCAAGGATTTTTACCGGTGTTGACTAATTTAATCTTTACAGTAGTCCTATAAAGTAGGTACTTTTAGTAGCATCTTTTTCACCAGCAGAGACATCGAGGCACGGCAAGTTTAAGCCATTTGTCACGGTGTGTGGCTGGGTGGGGATGGGCACCATGCAGGCTGGCCCAGGCCCGGGCTCTTAGCCTCTGAGGAAACCGGACTGAGTTCAGCGGCTCCCACCAAAGTGACTTGGAGCTAGCGGCTCTCTTCCCTCTGCAGCGCAGGGCCGGGGGAGGTGGATTTAGTCATCGGTCCCTCTGAGACTGTGCTGTGATGTCCATTAGAGCCAGGACGCAGTAATCAGCTTCATGTCACTGTGGAAGAAATGACCCCTGTGTTGATCATTAGGTTTATTAACTTGAAATAATGAAACCTCCCCAGGCTGACTGACTCCTGTTACCTCCTACCCGTGTGCTGTGGAGCAGTGGTGGGGAGGGAGGCCCGGGTGAGAGGGGCCAGCACCTTCCACTCGGCTGCTCCAGCGGGATTGCGACGCCTCGCTCCACAGGTGGAGACAAAAGGCATTTTAACAAAAGCTAGTATTTTCAAGCTTTCTGGCTCTTTCAGTGACATCTAGTAAATGGTTTGTCATTTTTATGTTACTGGAGACCCTTTTCCACCATAACGCCAGTTAAGATTTTATGGAAAATAAAACTGTTTTCTGTGTTTCCCCAGCTAGGAACAGCATGAGGCCGGTGCTCGCAGAATGCCCCTCTTAGCTGCTGAAACTCCAGTTGTGATTCATCAACTCTGTCTCTGGTCTTAGGAACGGGGCTTTGATTTTCTTGTTTTTGTTTCTGATCTTCCTTTGTGAGCTGAGGAATGGGTACAGCGCATTTACACACACACACACACACACACACACACACGCACGCACCCTCCAGAAGCAGGCAGCCTCGCCCCTAGGCAAACTCTCTGAAAAAGGTTCGGATAGAACATTTTAACAGGCAGGCCAGACCTGGTGGTACTGCAGTGAAACCTTCTTTACAGAAACGGGCAATGGGCCGGATTTGGCCCACGGACCGTAGTTCGCAGACCTCTCCTCCCAGGGTTTCTCAGCCCCGGCCTGACATTTGGGCCTGACAATTCCTCGTTGGGGGAAGAGGCTGCCCTCTGCATTGCCGGATGTTTAGCAGCATCCCTGGCCCCTACCCACTAGATGCCAGAAGTACCCCCTACCTATAGTTGTGACGATTAGAAGTGTCGCCAGACATTACCAGATGTTCCCCAGGGAGCAAAATCACCCCCAGCTGAGAACCACTATTTCATTCTGAAGCAAACCATAGAAAACGATGGTAAGAGGGCGGCCAACAAGAAGAGATCTCAGGTGAAAAGGAGCAGTGGGTGCAGCTCAGAAGTCAGGTGTAATAAATAAAGACAGAAGAGAAACCATTGGGTCTGGCCACACAAGAGTACTAGTGACCTTGAGAAAGAGCACTTTGGCTGAAGTGGAGGGGACAACCGTGCTGTTGGAGAGGGCAGAGGAAAAAGGAACTGAACCAAGTGTGTGCAGGTTCTGAAGAACTCTGACTGTGGAAGAACAGGGACACAGAGGCCAGACTGGGATGGGAGCTGTCGGAGCTCGGGGATTCTCAAGTTGACCAACGAGCCTTGGTTAGTGAGAGAGAAAGAGAGAGGGGGCATGTGTTCCAGACCACAAATGGACAGGAGGCCTTTGAGGATTTTTCCTCCATTGTCACAGGAAGGAAGCCTGACACACTGTGAGTGTGTTTCTGTCCCCATGGCCTTTGCTTATAATACTTGGAGAACACAGAGGATGGTGACGGGTCACTGGGGGAGGAGGTCCTAGGAACTAAAGAGCCAAGGACTCTGTTGAAGCCAGCACAAGTGATAGATAGGTCAGACCACACGTCCCCTACTCTTACGTCTTCTAAGTATTGCATGCTTTTCTTCGTTTTTAGAGTCTTCTTCAAGATCAAAAGCCGAAACGCGCACATGAAAACTCACAGGCAGCAGGAGGAGCAGCAAAGGCAAAAGGCCCAGAAGGCAGCTTTTGCGGCGGAAATGGCAGCCACAATCGAGAGGACTACTGGGCCGGTGGGGGCCCCGGGGCCGCTGCCCCTGGGCCAGCTGGGTCTGATCAAACCCATCAAGGACGTGGACATCCTCGATGACGACGTCGTCCAGCAGTTGGGAGGCGTCATGGAAGAGGCCGAGGTGGTGGACACCGATCTCCTCTTGGATGATCAAGATTCTGTTTTGCTTCAGGGTGACACAGAACTGTAAAGGCCTGTTTGTCACTTACAGACAACGAAAATTCACGGCCTGCATCTTCGTTAATCAGGAGACCTGGACTGCCTGCTTGTTTTGTAACCATTTTAAACTACCTGTTTAAAAAGTGGTTGTTTTATTCAGGTTTAGAAGAAAAAAAAACCCAGTTTCTTTTCCTTTTATTTAAAAGAAATTTGTTTTTTTGTGGGAGGTTAGGGGGAATAAATAATTGGCACAACTCTATTTAAGAGATGTTTCATCTGGGCTACATTCCCGTGAACTCATTCCTGGCAGGGAATGAGCCTGACGTTCGTGTCCGTTTGCTTTCAGATGCCAACTGTCCCGATTGCCTTTTATCCCAAAGCTTGCAGTGAGTGTGCGTATGTGTGTGGCTGTGTGAAGCAGGCTGCCCTCTTCTTGCGAGGGCCTTGGGCCATCCCTTCCCACCAAGAGTTATTTTTTGTTATTGTTCTGTTCTGACCTCATTCTGTACTGTGCAGTGAGCCTGGCAACTTTGCCAGGAGACTATACTAGCAGGTAGCTTTCCAGAAAGCTAAGTAAGCCCTCATGTGCCACGCTTTCCTCAGACGTGCCCTGGGCGTTGTGCATCAGCTGGTGCACACACATGATTTGAAGAGTTGGCCAAATGGGAGAATAACGTTTTCTCCCTGCCTTGCCTGTCACTTGGCCTGTCTCTAGGAACTGCGTGCTGTATAATTTCAGGCTTGCGCTCCCTGGCAGTGATTCACGAAGACCTGGTTTTAGAGCAAGCGCAGCATCTTCCGTGCTCCCTGGGGCTGTTTGGCTCGTCGTGGGTTGGCAGAGCTGTGTCTCAGTGAGATCCCACTGGAGGCCCGTCTGGAAGAAAATAACCCCAACTATAAAGTTGCCAGGACTTTGTTTAGGGTGGGTGGTTGTGAGGCACATATTGAAGTACCTGGGATGCCAAGAAGTGTTCTTTTGCCCAAAAACTGTATCGGAAGAGCCCATTCTATTTTCGCAGCACTGTCAATGATCAGCGGAGTTCTGAAATGACTCAGTGCCATTTGGAAGTACTGTGAAACTTCATTCACTGGGGATTTCGCTGTAATTCATCTATACTGGACCGAAGTTTACCTTGTTAACTATGAAGAGAAGGGTTTTCTAAGAAATTTGATAGCAAATACAAGGGCAATAGCATTAAAGGCCAACAAAAAATGGTTTCACATACCACTTCAGCTACAATGTTTGCATTCAGACAATGAATGTATTCATTAAAGTCATTTACCAAAGCACTTCTAGAGTCCTCCAAGCTACATAACTCTGCCTCCGCCTGTCCCTGTCATTTAGGGTTGCTGTTTGTACTTGAAGGTAATAACCTGTAATTCCTCAAAAATGTCATTTAGCTCAGGCTTTTGAGCTGAGTCAGACTGACCTGTCCCACTGTTAGGGTGAAGGAGTGCACACCTTCAGACTGGGCAAGGCCCCAGCACAGAGAGGACGACTCTGGTGGAGAGGACCGCCCCCGCCTTTAACGCATGACTTCAGAGAGGGGGCTTCCGGGCCTGGCCCACCCCAGGTAGGCTGGCTCCCCAGCTCCTGTAGGTGTGGCAGTCGTGCCAGCCCACTTTGCTGGCACGTTAATAGCTTAACAGAGAAAATGTTGGCGGGAGCTTGAGGATGGGACCCAAGCGTCCTTTCCAGTTTGACTCTGCAGAAGCATTTAGCACATACGCAGGGCCCACGGCGGCCCCACACAGGCAGTGTTGTCTCAATCTCAGGAAAGCCGAGGGCAGAAGATAAATACAAAGGTTCTCTTCATTTTAATCATTCTGTTTTCAGAAAAGAGGTCTTGGAGGTTTCCTTCATCTTTTCTTTAGAGAGGGGGGAATAAGGTGTTTTATTTGCTGCCATTTCAGACAGGTTATCCTCACATATGTTTGGAGCTCAGACGTGCCCTGGGCATTGTGCATCAACTTTGTGGCAGAATTCCAGAACCTTCCCAGCTGGGATACTGGCTGATGGCGTCTGTCCCAGTGACTACTTCCCTCTACTTGCGGGTGTCTGAGGGTGATTCTGGAAAGGTTCTGCTACTGGGTGTATGAAAGCTTATCTATCAAAGGAGCCCACGCCCAGAAAGATGTTTATAAAGCAAATGTATTCGTTCTGTTTGGAGACTTGCCCAGCCGTTCCAGTTCTAAACGTTAAAAATAAACTTGAGTTGCCAAGGCAAAAATATAATGCACAATTTAATTTTGATTTTCCATGCAGTATAGTGTAAGCATTTTTTTGACTTGAAATAACCAAAGAACTCCTCCTTAATGAGACAGTTCAAATTCCTGAATTAGTATTTTTTGACAATATCAACTTAAAGAATTGACTTCATAGTAACACATTGTACTTATTTTTTGTCTGAAATGATTCTGCCTGCATGTATGTGTTGTGTTTTCGCTTCCCCCGCCCCAAAGAACTTCTCTTCCTAAAGGTCAATCAATGTCTTCAACACGGTTACTGTTTACTATCAGATGGTTTTTCATTAGTGAATTTAGATCTCTTTGAGAAAGCTTGTATATAAAAAGTTAACAGATATATTTTATGGAAAAACCCATCTTATTTTCAAATATATTTAACTGCTGTTATATTTTATTAGGGGAAGGTTGTAAATATTTTCTAGGAGTTCTATTGTAAAGAAAAGTATTTTTGAAAAAAATTAATGTAATAAAAACGAAAACATTTTTAAATAGTGGTTGTGATTGCTTCCTGTTCTGGCTTTGTGATGTTCTATTCTCTGCAAATGACTTGCATGCCTTCCCATTTCAGGATGCAATTTATTCAGGTTTGCACTATAAGTTGACATCATAATATCTAGTGTGTTTAACTGTATTTTCCCCGGAATGCAGGTCCCTTGGTCCACATCAAGAGCACTATGTATAGCGTATTCATAATTTTTCTTTTGTAATGTGTGTATTTTTAATAAGGATTTTATGTAACATTTTGGCAAAGAGAGGACAGTATTTTCTAGTGAATTTTATAATACATTTTGCTAAAAATGTTTCTTCCTAGGTCAGTTTTTGTTAAGGTGAACCAAAAGTCTTATTTTACCAGGGGTTTAAAAAAAGTTTGAAGCTTGAAAGCAAAGTTATATTTAAACATCATATGTAACAAATAAATAAAAATGTTTTATAGACTTGTCCAAAAAAGGTGCATTCCTTCAAAACAAAAACATTTGGGGGCATTCTAGGTTGTTTTTCCCTCCTGAGTGATAAGCATTTTTTCTTTTTTAACTTTGACAATATTTTTTTTCAGAAAGAGAACCAGAAGAACTTTACTTAAAAGGTTCCAGTCATCAGCCTCAGAAATTTATGACAATTCCTACAGAGAGAGATTCTTCAAACAGAGATGTAACCAAATAGACACTGTCCTTTTATTTGTGAAAACCTGACTCAATATTGCATCAGCTGCTCTGAAAATAAAATGTTATCTTTTTGAGTTTCATTTGGTTTAAACATTTCTTATTTCTAGCCACTGAAATGACTTCTCAATGCTGGGTAAACGCTAATTTGCCTGTAACTCGGTTTCTCTAGAGCGGTTTAGAGATCTGCTGGTCAGATTTAATGCTCGTTAAAGTGCCACCCCTCCCCACCCTGGAGACCAGGACATAAATTCCTGTTATGCAAGCAGTGGATGAACCACTTGAAGGGTCAGTGGTCTCCAACCATAGTAGTCCAACTGTGGTTTAGGGCGCTCGTGTTCACACAGCTGTTTCACAGTGAGCCCTCCACGAAGTCCAGTCCATCCTGGTTTGCATGCAATGCTAATCTGGATTTCCAAATTCTAAAGACTGTGTTTACTTTTTAATGGTCAACAATAAACTTCAAGAGAAAGCTGAAATTCTGAATTGTATACAGAATTTGCTTCAAGTGGGGCACACCTGTTAAGACCTCAATCTTCTAGGTTCTTCAGTTGTTTTTCTTTAATTTTAGATATCTGTGTTAAGATAGTCCTCCATCAAATAAAACAACTATTCCTCTAGAAGTACTGTACATTTAGCCAGTGTTGTAAATTTAAATTCTGTTTCCAGGGGCTCAGGTGTCCAATCTGAAGAACTTCTCCTACTGTTATAGTCATTCATTCAATACTCGTGAGCCCCATGTACCAGGCACTATTCCACGCTGTATTATACACAGGGGATTTGAGTGTATAAAAATGACTGACATCATTCCTTCCTGCCAAGGAATTTAATACTTAGAAAGAGCATATGGGCCCCTGGGAACTGATCCGATTCCACCATCGGGAAAAGCAAAGGTCATGCTTTATTAATATTGTGAACCGCCTCACTGTTACCCACACACACACACACACACACATGGCAGGTTAAAATAGGTACCCAGCAACTATTTGTTAAATCAATTATCTCAGTCTTTCAGGTATGCTTATCCATGTGTGTGTGTGCACGCGTGTGTGAACAAAACCTCTTCTGAAGTTACCTGAAGTCAACTCGGAATCCCACAGACTCCTCAGCCCCAGCCAGCCAGCTGAAGTTTGCTCTAGGGATGAGGATGGTTTTAATGTTGACACAAGCAAAACATAATTAGGAAGGCATGTTAAGAAATTGAATAATATATTCCTAAGTGAACCGCAGTGATCTTTGGATCACAGACATCCCTGTATAAAAGAGCCAACGGGCTGATCATTTCCTCTATATAAGAGATACAATCTTTTGGAAAAGGCCGTCCTTCCCCCCTCCCACCTGACCCCAAGGGACGTGTTTGTACCTGAGTTACAAAGGCCGGAGCAGCCCTCCATGCTTGTTTCGCATTCCAACATATATTGTTACACGCAGTACTGATCTCTCCTTTGACTGTTTTGGGTCATTACTTCCTCCGCATGTGTAATTTTATTTTTGGCAGTATTGCCATTTTTAACCACTTTATTGACACATGATTGGCATAAAGAGCTATACATATTTATTGTATACAACTTGATGAGTTTGGAGATAAGTATATAACCATGAAACCATGGCAACCAAGAGAAAAGTGCTGCCTTTTAAAATAGAACCACTGGTACAATCAAAATACATAACTTAGAAATACTCGATGCACATACTTTTATTTTTCCTGGATATAAAGCAAAGTGGACTTGCATCAATTCTCCAGAATTATTTGACCTCCTATTTACCTGCATTAGGTCAAAGGTTTGAAAGTCAAGGTGCTAGGGAAGAGGACAAGCTTTAGAACGGTCCTGGCCCACCCACCATAACAAAGAGTCCTGTGCACAGCTCCACTGTTGGCAAAACCTGGGTTGCCTCTCACCGTGACTCCCACCTTGCCCCCTCCCCCCAGTTGAACCAGCGTTGGCACCTGACTCCAAGCTATTCAGCCCATAGACCATTAGGTGACACGTGGCATGGCTTAGCCCAGGAAAATGAGGGAACCAAATCAAATTCCCACATTTGAGAGTATATGAATGGAGAAATTTGATGAGCCAAAAGCAGCAAGCAGTGGCCACATGCAAGGCACAGTTCTGAGAGAGAAGAAACTTTTTGTAAGCAGAGAGAGCCCATCACCAAAGAGATCATGTTTGGCCTCAGGAATGGAAAGGCATCCAGTCATTAAGTGTGTTTTGAGCCCACTTATCCAGTTGCAAGAGCAGTCCAGGTCACACATGTCTTTTAAAATAAGAAGATAAAAACCTTTTTTTGAAGGAGGGTGCAGAAGTGGGAATCTCTAATCTTCACATCCAAAAGAGATTTAAATAGAACTGGAGTTGATCATAGGGTCAGCACCAGCCCACTGCAGGGATGGAAAGTCATTGAATTAGGACCTTGAAAATGGTTACTAGTTCAGCTGTAACTAACTGACCATATGACTTTGTGTCAGTCATTTTCACATCTGAGCCTCAGCTTCATCACATAAAATTAGGATAAAATGTATGTATTCATGTGAGGATCAGATCAGGTAACATGGGTGAAAGTTATTTGCAAGCCGTAATGTCACCGTCATCATGGCGGCGGGACCCTCGCACAGCTGAGGCTATACTCAGAGCCGGCAGAGGCAGGCTGAGGAACCACCACAGAGGTTGCAAATAGAGAAACTGATGCGAACTTCAGAAGCAGCAATAGAGTTGCAGGGCTTTTGGAAAACCCCACTGGCTGACAGAGGCCAGCTAACTTAGAATGTCACAATTCGGAGGGGGAGCCTGAAAAGGGCGCTGGGAGGCCTGTCAAGGTGCGGCACAGCTGAGCACAGCAGGGGGCACGCGGGCAAAGCAGTGCTTCCACACTCTGGCGTAGGACCACACTGGCGTCTCCGCCACATCTCCACATGGACTGAGTTCTAATAAACAGAGGCCAGGCTAAGAGGCAGGAAAACTGGTTTTTGGTTCTAGGTCTTTCATCAATTTGTGTGATATTGGGCAAAACATTCTACCTGTTCCTTGGCTCTCCAGCCTGAAAATTAGGGTAAGCAATATCTACTTGTGGAAAGGAAAAAACCAAAACCAAAACCAAAAACAACTTTACATTTGCACAATAGTTTAGTTACATGCCACAGAACGTTCCCATCAACTTGATTTTTTAATCTTCCCAACGATCTTGTGAGGCAGGTGAAGTAGAGGTAATTTTACGGTATAAATACTTGATGACATTTATATGCATTATTATGTGCCAGGCATTGTATTAAATATCTGACATCAGTATCTCATTTAATCCTAACAACTATTTTAAGTAAGAGCTCTTATCGTCTCCAGTTGATACATGAGAAAATTGAGGCTCAGAGTGGGGAAGTAACTTGCCCAAAGTCACTCAACTAAATGGTAATCCTAGATTTACAACCCAGATTTCCTAATCATAAGTCCAGGGTTTTCCATTATACTAAGTTACATATGTGAGAGCACTTGAGTGGAATAAAGTTCAGAGGATTACACAAACGGGAGAAATTTTTAGTACCGCAAAACCCAGTTACAAGCCTTTTAGTTGGAGCTAAATTATGATGAACATTAGTAAAAGGACTTTTTTTGATTCTAACACTTTTTGGCTTGTGGTACGAGGTGAAGGGAGCCACTGTAATTCTGAAATACTGGAGCAACATAAGGAAATGAAGACTTAGGAAGACCAGTAGGACAGTGGTGTGCAGCACAGCTGGAGCACAAAAATGTCAGTTGGTGTGGGGAAGGCAGGATTGAGGAACATAACTAGTACAAGGCTATTGCAATACGGAAAAGGGATGGAACCAGGGCTTAATGGAGTGGTAAACTTTTTATTTTAATAAAATACGGCTTTTGTAAAATTTTGAAAAATACATACATAGAAAAACAAATCAACCATTATCCTCTACCCAGAGATAACCGCAGTCTATATATATATATATATATTTTTTTTTTCCAAGCACATGTTTATGTTTGCCTCAGACAAAAGAGGAACCACATACGACAAACACGATTTGTAGGGGAAAACATTTGCTGGGCCTTGGTAACTAGACATGGGCTGAAGGAACTTTAACAAGACATTGCACCCGGCCGGTAGACGATGCACGGGAAGCCAACTGGACTCTCTGCCCCAACCTTTAAAAAGCACGAAATTACATCTCTATGGTTGTTTCTGTGCCGGAACACAAGGATATACTCTCTCCTTTTGCGGAACTCTATGGTCGGAGGACGCACTGTGACCCCGGAAGCGATCCTGGAAGGCTGGGCGGCAAGATGGCGGCGCGAGCAGCGCTCGCGGTCCTGTGCCGGCGTCTTTGGCAGGCAGGTACCGGGCAGGCTGGGGGAACTGGGCGCACCAACAGGGACATTTGCCAGCCGTCGTTCTGGCCGTCAGGAGCCTTCCCAGATTTTATTCTGCACCTTTGCTCGTTCGCAGCAAGGTGGCAAGACAGGGGCTTGTTTTATCTCGAATTCTTTCACGGTATAAAACATAAGTTGGGGCAAAGACAGGAACAAAAGAGTGACAGAGCTGGAAAGGATGTGGAACATCCTATGTTCCAACCCCTCCCTGCCCCCCACCATCACGTTTGCACAACAAACCGAGGCTCAGAAGACGGGAAACTTTGCCTCCAGGCAAACGAGGGGCTGAGCTGGCACAAGATCTAAGGTTGTTCCCACGGAACTAAATTGAGATACTTTCCTCCTAGATGAGTTAAGTTTCTGAGATTTAGATGAGAGTCATGGAAGTCAGAGTGAGTGAGTGAAACACCCCCTGTGCGGTTCTTTGGAGAAGCAAAAACTTACGCGGCGGTTAAGTATTTTGGCCCCAGCACCCGTTTACACTCTAAAAATAGTCGAGGAGCCAAAAAACTTGTTTTTGTGGGTATTAGTTATCGCTATTTAGCTCATTAGGAAATACAATATTAAAAATACTCCTTTTAAAATAACAGTAATAAATTCATTGCATGTCAGCATAATTAACATTTTTATGGAAAATAATTAAGTTTTCAAAGCAAATTTCATAAGACTGGCAGTGTTTTATGTTTTTGCCAGTCTCTTTAATGTTTGGTTTAATAAAGAGCTGGGTTTTCATATCTGCCTCTTTGTTCATATCAGACGTCGTGCAACCTCTGGAAAACTTCACTGTACACTTCAAAGACGAGAGTGAAAAAGTTGCAAATAAAGCTTTAGTATTATTATGAAAGTAGTTTTAATCTTCTGGCCCGCTGAAAGTGTTTCAGGGGCTCCTCAGAGGTCCTCAGAGCACACTTTGAGAATCACTGTTCCTAAGAAAAGTCAGGTGGTGTTAGAGGTTGAAGTGTTGGACCAAGACAGCTAAACCCAGATACCCTTCAACCCCCGCAAAAAGAAAAATTTAAGAGCTTCTTGCCCTGGTCCAGAAGCTCAGTTGGTTAGAGAGCATCATCCTGACGCACCGTTGCTGGTTCGATCCCTGGTCAGGGCACATACAAAAGTCAACCAACGAATGCATAAATAAGTGGAACAACAATCTGATGTTGCTCTCTCCTTGCCCCCTTCCTCTCTCTCAAATCAGTAATTTAAAAAAAAATAAAATTTTTTAAAGAACTTTTTACAGTTGATGTGGCTATAACAGAGCTTAGTCTCCAACTTTTGAAAGCAAAGGTTTATACTGGGAGAATATGATTGGCAAGTGTCATATGCCTTAGATCTATGGTCCTTCTGCATAACTGAATTGTTGAGGTCACTGGCAGAAACGTGGGGAGGTAGCTTTCTGTGTGATTATGCATGAAGAATGGCAACCTCTTCCTACCTTGTATTCCACCTGATCTCTTTTTGTTTTTCCCCAGATCCAAGAGAGAATATGAAAGTTTTAATTTGCCTCCATCTTGGGTAGAGAGGGGAAGAAAGACAATAAGTTAACAGTAGGCTTTTTTTTAACATACTTAGGTGATCCTCAGTTGTTTTAATTAAGCTTCACTTGTGCTAAACAGTTATTCTCATCTTCAAAGTATTTTTAAGGATCTTATCATGCTTCCACTTTCTCGGGTACATATTTATGAGGTCTGTCCAGAAAAAGTCCAGCCATTGTTAATACAATGAGAATGATCTGCGCGACATCAGTGTACCTGGCAACCAAGGAGGGCAGACTGGAATGCGCATGTGTGAACAATGACGACTTCACTGTACTAGTCAGTGGGGGCGGTAGACACCGTTGAGTGAGCATGTGTACTGTGTGGCCTTCACATTCAAAATGACTGAGCGAGCAGAGCAACGTATCTGTATCAAATTTTGTGTTAAACTTGAACATTCCTCCGCGGAAACTATTCTGGTGATTCAGAAAACTGAAGCTATGGGCAACTTCTGATCGGCAGCTTCATCATGACAACACACTTGCTCATGCATCATGTCTCGTGCAGTCTTTTGGCCAAACATCAAATCACCCCTTCCAGCCCAGCTTTGGCACCCTGCAGCTTCTGGCTTTTCCCAAAACTAAAGTAACATTTGAAAGCGAAGAGATTTCAGACCATCCATGGGATTCAGAAAAATACAATGGGGCAGCTGATGGCAATGGGGAAAACTGTGTGAAGTCCCAAGGTGCCTACTTTGTAGGGGACTGAGGCATCATAGTCCTATGTTTCTTTTCTTTTTTTTTTTTTTCTTAAGATTTTATGAGATAGGGGAAAAGAGAGGGAGAGAAATGTGCCAGAGAAACAGCAATCGGTTGCCACTCTCACCCCTCCAACTGGGGACCAGGCCCACAACCTAGGCACGTGCCCTGACTGGGAATCAAAGTCGCAACCTTTGGTCTACTGAGTCACACCAGCCAGAGCTACAGTTTTTCTCGTATCTTGTGTTTCCTTCAGTAAATGTCTCTGTTTTCCCTATTATATGATTGGATACCTTCTGGACAGACCTCATATATCTCAGGAAAGCGTAAAGGAAGGACAGGTGGCAAATTACATCTACATAGTACTGTATAAGTTTCCTACAACCGGAAATGCTGAGCCACTAGGGGGAGCCAACAATAAAGGATTTGGAAAGGCAGGATTGTTGCGTTATGAGGCACAGCGGTGGTGAAAATGGGTATAAATTTCAGTGTGTTTTTCAGTTTATTTGTAAGCTGGTTATCCCAACCAAGCCAAATGATATATGCTGGAAAAGATGTACGAAAGCTTTAAAAGAAGGGTTCTTTAAATTCTTATTTCAACTCAGTGAATTAAATTACAAAGACTTTTATTGCTCAAAAATATTGAGGCAAATTACTATTATATCGAAGTACATTTAATCTGTAAAAAAAAAAATGGGAAAATTAAACCATAGTTTTTTCTTTGATGACCTCTAACTTATAGCTGTTATTTTAATGTGAGAATTGCTTGTTTTAAAAAAAGCTAAGCTTTAAAATATGTAGATTCTCTAGTATTTTGAGAGTCCTTTTTGATTATCAATTCTTCCATTGTCTTCTTTTTTAAAAAATAAAATCTAATTTGGCATTTAATTACCCCAGTATCTTCATCTGAAATAATGAGGTAGCCCTTTATTTTTTAAAATGTTTATTAATTTTAGAGAGAGACAGTAACATTGATGTGAGAGAAACACTGATTGGTTGCCTCCCATAAGTGCCCCAACCTGGGATCAAACCCATAGCTCTTTGGTGTACGGGACGAGCCACACCAGCTAAGGGTGAGACAGCCCTTTATTTGAAGCATCGTACATCTTTTTCTTTTTTTTTTAATGGAAACTGAATGGTTTGGGGATTGACTTTAATTCTAACATGTTCCTTTTTTTTTTTTAAAGGGTTCAAGGGATTTTTCTGTAAAAAGTTCTAAGAGCAGTACATCCAAAAATGGTGGCTTTCTTCTGTAAGTATGTAATTAAATGCGCTAAACTGAACAAGAAAATGGACTCCTGTGCTATTTTACTTAGTTTTCTCCTTTCTCCCCCTCACAGCAATACCAGTATGAAGTGGGTACAGTTTTCAAACCTACATGTTGATGTTCCCAAGGATTTGACCAAGCCTGCAGTATGTACTCCCTTTTTCTTGGCATAAGGAGCTACATTAGTAATAAATTTTCCTTGCTATTTCATTTGGGGTTGTTTCCCAGATACTTTATAACTAAAAAATGGCAAATGCACAGTGTGCCCGAGTAGAGTACCTGTGGTCCCCGGTACTCATGTTCTGTTTCAGGATATCTAGGTAAGTTCTAAAGGAATAAATTATTTTAAATTATTTGCCCCCAAGTAACTGGGAGTGAGCAGTCTTTTGCTTTTAATTCAGCATAATGTGAAGAGTTGTCATAATTAATGATGTAGAATACTTGATATGGTCTAGAAAAATTTTTTTCTTGTAGCTGTCAAGTTTTTGTTTTCATTTTAAGACACTGGGCCTGGACCTGGACAGTGCTTTATTGTTCACAGTGAGAAAGAGCATTAGCCCAAGGAAAACCCCGAAGCAGCCGTATAGCCTTGTTTCTTTTATGTAAAAACCAGGATTTCTTCAACCCAGTTTTTGTGTTATTGGTAATTTTTTTGAAATCCTTACAGATTTTAATTTTTTTCAATTCTCCTCAAAAATAACCCTTTTTAACAGTTCAGTATGAATCATTTTAGATCTTTATCTGCATATAATCATTTTATCTGTGCACACGTACACCAAAATTGAATCGTGTTGTACTTAATGTGCTGCTGTTTAATTTATTTCTCTTAGTAGATTCTGGACATATTTCCATGACAATACATGTACAGCCTGGGTCTTCAGCATAGATGCCTGCATGCCCAGGCCTGTAAGGAGAGGTGACAGAGTGGTCACAATGACAGGCTGTGCCCATGATATGTGAGACAGCTGCTACTGATATTAGCCATTGTTGCCATGTGGGAAATCAGACCTAGGTATGCCAGGTTGTCTAAATTTTCCAAGCTAAATTGAAATCCAAATATTTATGTGAAATCTCCTGATATTTAATCTTTTTAACAGAGTCAAAATTACTTTAAAACCCTGTAAGAACCAAGAAGAATACATCTTAGGGCTGTATTCACCCTTTCCTTGTCCGCCTTTTGCGATAGGGTATCAGTATATTCTGTTCCTCCAACAACCCTGTTTGGGGTAATGGAGAGCTTCCTGGTTAGGTAACTGATCTCCTTTCAGGTGCGAAGTAATTAACCCTGAATCATTGGAATAGTATGTATAAATTACTGGTTTAATGGATGAATGAAGTGAAGGTAATTCACCTCTTGGAAGAAAGTCAGAAATGTGAAACCCATTATTTCTAAGAATTTAAGTATTGTATTAGGATAGAAGAGGTGGAAATTATATGTATAGTCAGTGTCATAACATTTTAATTAGGAGTTAGAAGTGAGTCATTTTTCTATTATGGCAGGCAAAACACATGAATAAAACCTAATAAATATATGAATAGTAATTGTTCACCTTTATATAACAATGCTTAATCATCTATAAACACTTTAATCTGTGTTTTCTTATTTGTTTCCTAAAGAAATACTGTGCACTGTACATCAGTGTTCTATCTTTTATATAGATGAGAAAATTAAAGTGCAGTGAGATTATGTGACTTGCTGATTGTCGTTCAGCTGGAAGTAACAGAAGGCTCCATTAGTGATTTTGTAGGTTGCCTTGAAGGTTGCTTTGATTCAGACTGCATTTTAATAACAGATTATGAAGGTCCTTGTGCAGATCTGAATGTGATAGTATCTAGAGACATAAGCTAACAGTGGTAAAATATTACTTAGCATTTTTCTCCTCATTTATTAATGAACTCTGAAGTTGCTCAACTGAGAGTAAAATGTTAAATATTTTAGTTGTAAATATTAGAAGAACCATGAATGAAACTTTTTTATTTCAAAATTTTAGATAACCGTTTCTGATGAACCAGACACATTATATAAGCGCCTGTCAGTTCTAGTAAAAGGCCATGATAAGGCTGTGTTGGACAGTTATGAATATTTTGCCGTGCTTGCTGCTAAAGAACTTGGTATCTCTGTTAAAGTGTAAGTATGATCTTTCCTAATCTGACCTGTCAGCTGCTGTAACATGATCGGCCAGGAAAATGGTGCCGACTTCAGCCAGGCCTGAGCTCTTAAAATGGGATGGGACTCATGACAGGCGGGGTGTAGCTGTCATTTTATCCTAAGCAGGACCGTCTCTCCCCGTCTCCTAGAATGTCTCAATACTAGAGTGAGTGAACCAGGAAAATGAAGGAGATCCTTTCTCTGCCAATTTCATAGACGTATGGAGACCCAAGAATCCCTAGAGTCTTTGATTCAATGATCTTTGGCTGACACATTCATTGTTTCAAAACTGCTCTGAGAAACACCAGTTACCCAGTAACTTAATGCCTGAGCAAGGTGAGCGTCATAGGGCCTGAAGTCACTGCAGGGTCTAGTAAAACTACCTCAGTTGTCTTGTCACCTGCTCCTGATGTAGAACAAGGCCCATTAGGGGCTTTGCCAGTCTTGCCTTTTAGCAAACCAGAAGGACCCACATCTTCCATAGCAGACTACAGTTTTGTGATTATTGATGTATCTAGATTTTCCTAAAGTAACACACAGCAGACGTTACAGCTGTGTCCAACACACTGGTGTTATCTTCTCAGTTCATACCTTTGGTCAGTAAGGGACTTCAGGGCTGTAACATCTGGAGGCATGTGTGTGCATGTGTGTGTACATGTGCTTGCATGCCAGGGCTCAATTTTGGGTCTGTGAAAAAACATTTGTGTTGCTGTCTGGGCTGTTTATTTTGGCCTGAGTTCATGACAGCAGTTGTTATAGCATAGATGACAGTCCTGACAAATGAAGCCTATGAGTGGTAGTTAATGCCCGTAATTGAGTATGAGCCTTGCCTCCAAAACTGTGGAATCATGCTTTGACATCAATGACTAACGTTTTAACATCACTTAGCTTAAGTATGTTGTTTTACCCATTAATTTTCAGACATGAACCTCCAAGGAAAATAGAGAGATTTACTCTCCTCAAATCAGTGCATATTTTCAAGAAGCACAGAGTTCAGTATGAAATGAGAACACTTTATAGATGTTTAGAGGTGAGTTTATTTCAAACATTGAGGCATTTTTGAAACAGCCAGATTTCATATTAGCATAATTTGCCTTTAACATTGACTGGGTTGACTTCCTTTCAGTCAGCTCATGTCTGATAGTTGTAGAGAAGGTAAATTTCCTTTCGTGTTTATGGAAGCAGCAGATAGAAAAATGAAACTCAGAGCCATCCTTTAGAATAGTTCCATACTTTAACTCAATAATGCAGATTATACTAACTAATTTTTATACAGTAAGATAGCATCGGAATAATTTTCTTTGCTTTTCAAAAATTCTAGTTAAATTTTCACAGTTCTAATAATGCTTTTCCCATACTAACTGGATTTCCCATATCTGTGATGGGCAGCAGTAAGATTTTTCATTCATCTTATTCATTTGTGCATCCCCTAGGGTCAGCATAGTGCTTGGGCTCTGGAGTCAGGCAGCCGGGTCCAAGTCCAGGCACTTCCTAGCTAGTGAGGCCTACATCTCAGTTCCTTCATCTACAGAATGAGAATAATAACGGTACCCATCTCCTCGGTAAATGTGAGGAGTAAGTGAGATACTTATTTAAAGCATTGAGAATACGCCTGTCACGTAGCGAATGGTCGATAAGTGTTATTAAAAGAAGTGCTCATGCATCTTTTACATTGTACTAGGCATTGTGGGTAATATGATTAAAACATCCCAAATTTAAATGGAAAAAGCCCCCCAGATTTTATGCTCCCACCTCCAATAGAAACACCTCCCGTGGAGCATGTGGAAAATTTCATACTAACTCTATCTTATAATCTAGTCTTTGTTTCCTTTTGTCTTCAGTTGTTTTGTGAAACTCTTGTGAGTGTACTGCTTTGATACCATGCTTGCCAGCTGGGTTCCACAGAGCCCTGGCCTTGAGGCATTTGGGGGGAAGGCTGCTTCAAGGCCGTGCTCCCCCCACTCAGTTCAACCAGAGGATCTACCTTTTTTCCTTTTATTTAATTGGAATTCTGTGTAAGATTTCATAGAGAAAGAAAAGAAAAGGCTCTACCACTTTTACCAATAAAACTTAAAAAGTTTCTGCTTTGGCAGCATAGCATTAACCAGTTTCATGTTTGAAATTTTAGTTAAAACATCTAACTGGAAGTACAGCAGATGTCTACTTGGAATACATTCAGCGAAACTTACCTGAAGGCGTTGCCATGGAAGTTACAAAGGTATGACATTAATTTCTACCTCTGTTGGAGAGTGGATCTGTGTTGGGTCACAACCTTATCAGGAGCTTCCCAGGTAGAATCCGAAACCAGCTCTGGGTTTCCTTGGGGACAGAGGGCAAGGGGAGACTGAAGAAAGAGGCAGACCCCTCCGAACAGTAGGTGGTAGGTTTAATAAGCAAGGGAACTTAACAGGTTTGTCTTGAGCGCCTGCAAGATGATTAGATTTCTGCACCCACCTGCCAAATCTTAAAAGTTTCTATAGAGACCCAAACTGAGGTCATTCACATACCTAGGAGGCCTTAACTGAGGTCAGTCATGTACCCAGTCCAGGTAGTCTCAATACGACATTTCTATCTCAAGCCCGTATCCTTGGAGCAGGTTCTAAGAGCAGGGAAAGCAAGTGGAACACAGATTCCAAACATGGGAAGAGACAAGCAGCCTTCAATTGCCTGGGTTCAGGTCACAGATCAAACTGGCAGTCATGTCTTTTTGATGACCTGGCCCACTGAGTGAAGGGGAGGGCCTGTGGTGGACCTGGAGGCAGGGTTACCGCAGTAGCCGGGGCCTCCACCTCCCTGGGGAGGGGGGTGGCAGCTCAACCGAATCCTGCCTCTACAGCAGCATCTTCCCCAAGCTGCCCTGAAGCCTCCTTCCCTCTCAGGATTTGCCTAGACATGGGGACCACATTAGGTGTCAGTCTCTAATGATCATTGAGGATCAAATAGATTATATATGGCAGAGTTTTATATACCATCAAGTTTCCTTCTCTCTGTTTCAGAGCCCTACAAAAAGATAAGAGGAGTAAAAGAAAAATAATTAGAGGATTTACGGGAACAAAATTAATCTACTTTGTCGCCAAAGAGTTCAGTTAAGTTCACATTATATTATAGTTTTATTTTCCTCTTTTTAGACAAAATTAGAACGGTTACCAGAACACATCAAGGAGCCAATCTGGGAAACAATACCAGAGGGAAAAGAAGAAAGCAAATCATAAAGTCTCAGAGAGACTAGTTGTGCAGACTCTTGCAGTGCGGTGGGCCAGCCACACGGGCTGAAATGAGAGTGCTTCCGGTGAGACAGTGTTGAGTCCATGTGAATGCTCTGTTGAGTCCACGTGTCCTGTCATCCTGTCAGCAGGGGATGGAACATTAAGGATACAATGGACTATAGGAAACGAACCTCTTTATCTGTTCTTTTGTGCATGTCATGTCAGTTCTGATTTTAACAAATATGAATAAACTGTTTTGACTGTGCACCAAAAGAGTTGATTTACATTTTATTATTCTGCTATTGTTCAATTATTAGTTCATACTGATTTTAATTTTTATCATATTCATCCGAAAATGAAATATTGCTCTCACACATTTTTTTTCTTTTGAGGTTCCTTGAAGGAACTTTTGGTTAATTTAACACTGAGCAGTTAAAGTTTTTGACACTCACCTTAGTGCAGGTTGGCATTTGCTCATTTTGAGGCGGGGTGGGGGGTGACCTCCAAATTGTACCTCCTTTCAGCATTGCATTCTTGAAAAAATACACACTCTGCAGCAGACCAAGCACGCTTGTGGCACGCACTGAACTCTTGTAGCCCAAACCCTTGCTACCGAGAAGGGTCACTGTGATGGAATTTAATCTCTCAAGAAATTACCGCCTGTATTGTTTCAACTCATCCTGTGATTCATTCATTGAGTAGGCTTTTACTTTGTTGACTTTGTGCCCAGCACTGTAGTACATACCAAAAATTGAATAGAAATAACGGCTTTTGAAAATTGTGCAAGGCACAGAAAATATTTTCCTTATTAAGTTCCTCGCTGATAAGAAGGCCTCTTTCTTTTGGTAAATGGTACTCTTTCTGTTTGGAGATGGCTACTTTTCCTTGAAATTAAATAGCAGTTAAAGCCCTGAAAGAGGTAGGACTACAATGGGCTGAAACTGTTGATGTATCAACCCCCAGGGAGTGATTCGTTTCCTTTTTTCAGCAGAATCAGAGCCTCGTCTTTTGTGGTTTTCTTCACATCTTTGGAGTAGTTATGACTATCAGTTTTTCCCCCCTTATAATGGAATTCCTATTCTCTTTTTCCAACCTACTATCAGGTGTCGGTGTTTTGAATGCATGCTGCTTATGTATCAGACTTATATTACTGTCATTAACATGAAAAGAATTACAGTCCTGTGCCCCTTGACCTCACTCTCTTCACAGGTCAGTTTTTGACTGTCATTCACAAATGCCTAAAGCCTGCTTATCTCAGGTATAAGCTTCAGGATTAAGAACTAGTCAATAAAACAAGAGCAATATAATGGTAATTATATCTAGCAAAGTAGCAATTTGTGACCCATTTTTACTTTAAAGTGGTTCTTTCAAAATAAATATAGCTGTGTGTGTGTGTGTGTTAGACAATATTAACCTCTGGTTTAATAGGATGATTATGCACACTCAGCCTGGTGACACCCTGTGAGCTCCTTTGAAGGTATGCCCCCACTTCCAGCTGTTTTCATACTAACGCATAAACCAGATTACTTAGTTTAGCACTTCAGATTATATATTAAAATCTTGTTGTAAGATAAACTTGCAAACAGACTACACATGTGACAAAAACTAGTGATCCTTCTTTGACAAAAGTATTTGGCATGTTCGAAGCCTTTTTTTTTTTTTCCTAATCTTTACCCGAGGACATGCTTCTTGATTTTAGAGAGAGGGGAAGGGAGGGAGAGACAGAGGGAGAGAAACATCGATGCCAGAGAGAAACATTGGTTGCATTTTGTACACTCCCCGACCAGGCACCCACAACCCAGGCATGTACCCTAACCGGGAAACAGACCTGCGATCTTTTGGTTTGTGGGACGATGCTCCAACCAACTCAGCCACACTGGCCGGGGCGAAGCCTTCTTGATATAAGTTAGGTAATTTCTCTATCCTGATAGTCTGAGAGGAAAAAAATTTTATTAATTGGGTCTCCCAAGTAAAATGCATGTTCTAAAAATTAGAATTAATGTGCAAGTCACACTTTCTGTCCATGGTGGGGATGGAAGGTGGTGAGAGAAAAGGGGAGCTGTTGGTAGAATGAACCAGAAGGCAGGTAGGAAGTGAGATTATTTTTTTACTGAGGTGTAGCCCTGAGTTCATTGTTGCCTTCTCTGATCTGAAGTATATTTTCTTTTCATATCAAATAAAATAGCATGGTCTGTTTAAAAATATTGGTAGGACTCTCTAACTTGTTCAGTGCCTAGTTCCAATGCCTTTAGAGAGAATTACATGTTCCTTTGGCCATATTATACGTGCCACAGTAAATACATAAAACCATTGTTTTAAACTAGTAGTCTAATTTTGTAACACTTCTCTTTGTCAGCTACCATTTCCTACACTGTATTATTCAATTAATTTTACTGCAGCATTAATAAGTAGGAGACGGACTAGAGAAACATGGACTTGAGCCAGACAGGTCTGAGTCAGATAAGAGTTCAAGCCCATCAGCTGCAATAAACTTGGGCAAGATATTTAACCCTGTCAGAGCCTCAATTTACTTACTAGTAAAATGTAGAAAATAATGCCTACTCGTTGGGGTAGGAATATTAAATTAGATAACATAGAACAAAAACACCTCATAGTACCGAGCAGATAAATAGACATTCAACAAATAATAGTTATCACTAGATGGAGTACAAATCTGGTGGTACTCCAGATGCTCGTGTGGTGCGCTGTTTAAAAAACAGCTGGGAAGGACCAAAGAGTATCTCCAAGGCTTGGATAGTGCTAACCTTAGAGTGGCTGTGAAGTTTAACTTAGATGAGGAAACATGTAATGTAATGTGCATTGTATAATCACCATGGTACATTATGCCCAGTATTTTACAGTCATTTACAGATACTCTCATTTAATCTTTATAACAACCCAATGAAGTAGTTACTATTATTACTCCCATTTCCCAGGACAGAAAACCAAGTTATGATGTCCCCATTCATCATCCCTCCAGTTTACGGATGAAGCTGAGGCAAAAAGGGTGAAACTGACTTGTATGAGTTCAGATTAGTGACAGGGACAGCCCCAGAACCTCAATTTTGAAAAGTAGGAGGTACTCTGAATATTCAGACCTAAAATCTAGATTTATTTCCCCTTCCATGTTGACAAAATGTACTTATTTCCCCTAAAGCTTAGAAGTGAAATGATCGACTAGGGGGAGGAAACCTAAGGGATAAAAGATGTAAAGGTGATGCGAATAAAGATGAGGTATAACGCAATGCGATCCCTGTGGCCTCGAGATCCCAGTGTGAGGGGCTACCACGAGTTTAGGCTGCATCTAGGAGAGTCCTACTGGGTCACGAGAACACTGGCATGGAGGTTATTAACAGTAGGGTTTTGGGGCTCAGCAGATGCTGATCTGGGGCCAGGCTTATGTCTGACTGCCTGAGATCCCCAGGGTTCTCTTTGCAAATCCCCTCTCAATTCCTAACCCTGCCGTCAAATCCTTCCTGTTGTTACTCACTTCAAGCTATCATTTCTCTCTATGGAGTCCTAATCCTCTTTAAAACGATATATTTATACTGCAACAGCTCAGCGATATTTATGGGTCAGGTCATGGGCAACTGACCCACATCAAAAGCCAATTGAATTTTAGATTCCTTAGCCAGAGGTTAAATCGAGTTACATTGCATTCACTCCTCAATGCTGTTTAAATACCGATAAATATGAAGAGATGGACAGGGATGACACCATCTCCATCCCAAGCCAGCTGAGTCACTGTAGGTTCGGAGCCACAGCCGCTGATGGGCACATGTCTTCAGTTATGATGAGACGGAAAAGGTTGAAAATCACTGATCTCAAGGCCTCTTCTAGGTCTAAAGTCCCGTAATCTTTCACATCAATAAATATCTGCTAACCCAGGCATTCTCGAAGGAGTCAAGAGGAGTTGTCTTGCAAAATTAAGGAATAATAGCCCCGTTAATTCAGCACTGACCCTGTGTCATGCACTTAGCTCAGTACACAAGTATTTGAGTTCCTTATAATTGCCAAGCACTGGGAATTCCACAGTGTGTCTCTGCTGAAGTCCCTCTCCTCGAGGATCTTAGACTTTATGGGGAAGACATAATAAGGGGAAAAATAAGATCGTTTCAGCTATAGTTAAACACTATGAAGAAAATAAAATAGGATAATGTCAAAACTGAGTGGCTTTTAAGACAGGGTTGGCAAAGCTCTCTCTGAGGAGGGGAGAACAGCAAGAAGGAGGCAGCCATGGGAAGGCCTGGAGGGAGGGCAGCCCAAGCAGCAGGACCGATCAGCGCTGAGACCCAGTGAGCTTGGTGTGCCTGCCAGCAAGGACAGAGGAACATGAAGACAGAGCAGGCAGCCCTGACTAGGTGGCTTGGTTGGAGTGTCATCCCATAAACCAAAGGTCTGCAGGTTCGATTCCCGGTCAGGGCACATGCCTAGATTGCGGGTTAGGTCCCTAGTCAGGCACCTGTGAGAGGCAACCAATCAATGGTTCTCTCTCACATCAGTATTCCCCCCTTTCCCCCTCCTACCGGGGTCCAGCCTCGGCAGGTCTCAGGGTCCCCGAAGGAGAGATGGCTCGGCGAAGAAGCAGAGGCAGACACCAGGGTGGGGTGCAGGAGGATGACAGTCGGGCTTGTGAGTCTGGCCTGTCTCTTAAGCCCAGAAACTTTATTTTTATAAGTACAGGGAACTGATACACAGAGTGGTTACAAGATAAATCATTAGGAAGGCTATTGGGACCTTCAAGGAGGTATAAATGTGTGGGATGTTAAGTCTGGGCCAAGAATAGAATGTTTGCCAAGGCTTAGTGAGCCGATAAAAGTTACAAAAGGTTCAGTAATAAAACTTTCCTCCACATCTCTGGCAGCTGGTCTGCCCATG